>OZ038316.1:50000-180752 GCA_964035775.1 Osedax frankpressi | reverse complement strand
TGTAAGGAAAGTAAGGAGATTTAGCTGTAAGGAAAGTAAGGAGATTTAGCTGTAAGGAAAGTAAGGAGTTTTAGCTGTAAGGAAAGTAAGGAGATTTAGCTGTAAGGAAAGTAAGGAGATTTAGCTGTAAGGAAAGTAAGGAGGTTTAGCTGTAAGGAAAGTAAGGAGATTTAGTTGTAAGGAAAGTAAGGAGATTTAGTTGTAAGGAAAGTAAGGAGATTTAGCTGTAAGGAAAGTAAGGAGATTTAGCTGTAAAGAAAGTAAGGAGGTTTAGCTATAAGGAAAGTAAGGAGGTTTAGCTATAAGGAAAGTAAGGAGGTTTAGCTATAAGGAAAGTAAGGAGGTTTAGCTGTAAGGAAAGTAAGGAGATTTAGCTGTAAAGAAAGTAAGGAGGTTTAGCTATAAGGAAATTAAGGAGGTTTAGCTATAAGGAAAGTAAGGAGGTTTAGCTATAAGGAAAGTAAGGAGGTTTAGCTATAATGAAAGTAAGGAGGTTTAGCTGTAAGGAAAGTAAGGAGGTTTAGCTGTAAGGAAAGTAAGGAGGTTTAGCTGTAAGGAAAGTAAGGAGGTTTAGCTGTAAGGAAAGTAAGGAGATTTAGCTATAAGGAAAGTAAGGAGATTTAGCTGTAAGGAAAGTAAGGAGGTTTAGCTATAAGGAAAGTAAGGAGGTTTAGCTATAAGGAAAGTAAGGAGGTTTAGCTATAAGGAAAGTAAGGAGGTTTAGCTATAAGGAAAGTAAGGAGGTTTAGCTATAAGGAAAGTAAGGAGGTTTAGCTGTAAGGAAAGTAAGGAAAGTAAGGAGATTTAGCTGTAAAGAAAGTAAGGAGATTTAGCTGTAAGGAAAGTAAGGAGGTTTAGCTGTAAGGAAAGTAAGGAGATTTAGCTGTAAGGAAAGTAAGGAGATTTAGCTGTAAGGAAAGTAAGGAAAGTTAGGAGATTTAGCTGTAAGGAAATAAGGAGGTTTAGCTGTAAGGAAAGTAAGGAGATTTAGTTGTAAGGAAAGTAAGGAGATTTAGCTGTAAAGAAAGTAAGGAGATTTAGCTGTAAGGAAAGTAAGGAGATTTAGCTGTAAGGAAAGTAAGGAGATTTAGCTGTAAGGAAAGTAAAGAAAGTAAGGAGATTTAGCTGTAAGGAAAGTAAGGAGGTTTAGCTGTAAGGAAAGTAAGGAGGTTTAGCTGTAAGGAAAGTAAGGAAAGTAAGGAGATTTAGCTGTAAGGAAAGTAAGGAAAGTAAGGAGATTTAGCTGTAAGGAAAGTAAGGAGGTTTAGCTGTAAGGAAAGTAAGGTGGTTTAGCTGTAAAGAAAGTAAGGAGATTTAGCTATAAGGAAAGTAAGGAAAGTAAGGAGATTTAGCTGTAAGGAAAGTAAGGAGGTTTAGCTGTAAGGAAAGTAAGGAGGTTTAGCTGTAAGGAAAGTAAGGAGGTTTAGCTGTAAGGAAAGTAAGGAGATTTAGCTGTAAGGAAAGTAAGGAGATTTAGCTGTAAGGAAAGTAAGGAGATTTAGCTATAATGAAAGTAAGGAAAGTAAGGAGATTTCGCTATAAGGAAAGTAAGGAGGTTTAGCTGTAAGGAAAGTAAGGAGATTTAGCTGTAAGGAAAGTAAGGAAAGTAAGGAGATTTAGCTGTAAAGAAAGTAAGGAGATTTAGCTGTAAAGAAAGTAAGGAGGTTTAGCTGTAAGGAAAGTAAGGAGGTTTAGCTGTAAGGAAAGTAAGGAGATTTAGCTGTAAAGAAAGTAAGGAGGTTTAGCTGTAAGGAAAGTAAGGAGATTTAGCTGTAAAGAAAGTAAGGAGGTTTAGCTGTAAGGAAAGTAAGGAAAGTAAGGAGATTTAGGTGTAAGGAAAGTAAGGAGGTTTAGCTATAAGGAAAGTAAGGAAAGTAAGGAGGTTTAGCTGTAAGGAAAGTAAGGAGGTTTAGCTATAAGGAAAGTAAGGAGGTTTAGCTGTAAGGAAAGTAAGGAAAGTAAGGAGGTTTAGCTATAAGGAAAGTAAGGAGGTTTAGCTGTAAGGAAAGTAAGGAAAGTAAGGAGATTTAGCTGTAAGGAAAGTAAGGAGATTTAGCTGTAAGGAAAGTAAGGAGATTTAGCTGTAAGGAAAGTAAGGAGATTTAGCTGTAAGGAAAGTAAGGAGATTTAGCTGTAAGGAAAGTAAGGAAAGTAAGGAGATTTAATTGTAAGGAAAGTAAGTAGATTTAGCTGTAAGGAAAGTAAGGAGATTTAGCTGTAAGGAAAGTAAGGAAAGTAAGGAGATTTAATTGTAAGGAAAGTAAGGAGATTTAGCTGTAAGGAAAGTAAGGAGATTTAGCTGTAAGGAAAGTAAGGAGATTTAGCTGTAAGGAAAGTAAGGAGATTTAGCTGTAAGGAAAGTAAGGAAAGTAAGGAGATTTAATTGTAAGGAAAGTAAGGAGATTTAGCTGTAAGGAAAGTAAGGAGATTTAGCTGTAAGGAAAGTAAGGAAAGTAAGGAGATTTAGCTGTAAGCAAAGTAAGGAGATTTAGCTGTAAGGAAAGTAAGGAGATTTAGCTGTAAGGAAAGTAAGGAGATTTAGCTGTAAGGAAAGTAAAGAGGTTTAGCTGTAAGGAAAGTAAGGAGGTTTAGCTGTAAGAAAAGTAAGGAGATTTAGCTGTAAGGAAAGTAAGGAGATTTAGCTGTAAGGAAAGTAAGGAAAGTAAGGAGATTTAGCTGTAAGGAAAGTAAGGAGGTTTAGCTGTAAGGAAAGTAAGGAGATTTAGCTGTAAGGAAAGTAAGGAAAGTAAGGAGATTTAGCTGTAAAGAAAGTAAGGAGATTTAGCTGTAAAGAAAGTAAGGAGGTTTAGCTGTAAGGAAAGTAAGGAGATTTAGCTGTAAAGAAAGTAAGGAGGTTTAGCTGTAAGGAAAGTAAGGAGATTTAGCTGTAAGGAAAGTAAGGAGATTTAGCTGTAAAGAAAGTAAGGAGGTTTAGTTGTAAGGAAAGTAAGGAGATTTAGCTGTAAGGAAAGTAAGGAGATTTAGCTGTAAGGAAAGTAAGGAGATTTAGCTGTAAAGAAAGTAAGGAGGTTTAGCTGTAAGGAAAGTAAGGAGATTTAGCTGTAAAGAAAGTAAGGAGGTTTAGCTGTAAGGAAAGTAAGGAGATTTAGCTGTAAGGAAAGTAAGGAAAGTAAGGAGATTTAGCTATAAGGAAAGTAAGGAGATTTAGCTGTAAGGAAAGTAAGGAGGTTTAGCTATAAGGAAATTAAGGAGGTTTAGCTATAAGGAAAGTAAGGAGGTTTAGCTATAAGGAAAGTAAGGAGGTTTAGCTATAATGAAAGTAAGGAGGTTTAGCTGTAAGGAAAGTAAGGAGGTTTAGCTGTAAGGAAAGTAAGGAGGTTTAGCTGTAAGGAAAGTAAGGAGGTTTAGCTGTAAGGAAAGTAAGGAGATTTAGCTGTAAGGAAAGTAAGGAGATTTAGCTATAAGGAAAGTAAGGAGATTTAGCTGTAAGGAAAGTAAGGAGGTTTAGCTATAAGGAAAGTAAGGAGGTTTAGCTATAAGGAAAGTAAGGAGGTTTAGCTATAAGGAAAGTAAGGAGGTTTAGCTATAAGGAAAGTAAGGAGGTTTAGCTGTAAGGAAAGTAAGGAAAGTAAGGAGATTTAGCTGTAAAGAAAGTAAGGAGATTTAGCTGTAAGGAAAGTAAGGAGGTTTAGCTGTAAGGAAAGTAAGGAGATTTAGCTGTAAGGAAAGTAAGGAGATTTAGCTGTAAGGAAAGTAAGGAAAGTAAGGAGATTTAGCTGTAAGGAAATAAGGAGGTTTAGCTGTAAGGAAAGTAAGGAGATTTAGTTGTAAGGAAAGTAAGGAGATTTAGCTGTAAAGAAAGTAAGGAGATTTAGCTGTAAGGAAAGTAAGGAGATTTAGCTGTAAGGAAAGTAAGGAGATTTAGCTGTAAGGAAAGTAAAGAAAGTAAGGAGATTTAGCTGTAAGGAAAGTAAGGAGGTTTAGCTGTAAGGAAAGTAAGGAGGTTTAGCTGTAAGGAAAGTAAGGAAAGTAAGGAGATTTAGCTGTAAGGAAAGTAAGGAAAGTAAGGAGATTTAGCTGTAAGGAAAGTAAGGAGGTTTAGCTGTAAGGAAAGTAAGGTGGTTTAGCTGTAAAGAAAGTAAGGAGATTTAGCTATAAGGAAAGTAAGGAAAGTAAGGAGATTTAGCTGTAAGGAAAGTAAGGAGGTTTAGCTGTAAGGAAAGTAAGGAGGTTTAGCTGTAAGGAAAGTAAGGAGATTTAGCTGTAAGGAAAGTAAGGAGATTTAGCTATAAGGAAAGTAAGGAAAGTAAGGAGATTTCGCTATAAGGAAAGTAAGGAGGTTTAGCTGTAAGGAAAGTAAGGAGATTTAGCTGTAAGGAAATTAAGGAGGTTTAGCTGTAAGGAAAGTAAGGAGATTTAGCTGTAAGGAAAGTAAGGAAAGTAAGGAGATTTAGCTGTAAGGAAAGTAAGGAGGTTTAGCTGTAAGGAAAGTAAGGAGATTTAGCTGTAAGGAAAGTAAGGAGATTTAGCTGTAAGGAAAGTAAGGAGATTTAGCTGTAAGGAAAGTAAGGAGGTTTAGCTGTAAGGAAAGTAAGGAGATTTAGCTATAAGGAAAGTAAGGAAAATTAAGGAGATTTCGCTATAAGGAAAGTAAGGAGGTTTAGCTGTAAGGAAAGTAAGGAGATTTAGCTGTAAGGAAATTAAGGAGGTTTAGCTGTAAGGAAAGTAAGGAGATTTAGCTGTAAGGAAAGTAAGGAAAGTAAGGAGATTTAGCTGTAAGGAAAGTAAGGAGGTTTAGCTGTAAGGAAAGTAAGGAGATTTAGCTGTAAGGAAAGTAAGGAGATTTAGCTGTAAGGAAAGTAAGGAGATTTAGCTGTAAGGAAAGTAAGGAGATTTAGCTGTAAGGAAAGTAAGGAGATTTAGCTGTAAGGAAAGTAAGGAGATTTAGCTGTAAGGAAAGTAAGGAGATTTAGCTGTAAGGAAAGTAAGGAGGTTTAGCTGTAAGGAAAGTAAGGAGGTTTAGCTGTAAGGAAAGTAAGGAGATTTAGCTGTAAGGAAAGTAAGGAGATTTAGCTGTAAGGAAAGTAAGGAGATTTAGCTGTAAGGAAAGTAAGGAGATTTAGCTGTAAGGAAAGTAAGGAGGTTTAGCTGTAAAGAAAGTAAGGAGGTTTAGCTGTAAGGAAAGTAAGGAAAGTAAGGAGATTTAGCTGTAAGGAAAGTAAGGAGGTTTAGCTGTAAGGAAAGTAAGGAGATTTAGCTGTAAGGAAAGTAATGAGGTTTAGCTGTAAGGAAAGTAAGGAGGTTTAGCTGTAAGGAAAGTAAGGAGATTTAGCTGTAAGGAAAGTAAGGAGATTTAGCTGTAAGGAAAGTAAGGAGTTTTAGCTGTAAGGAAAGTAAGGAGGTTTAGCTGTAAGGAAAGTAAGGAAAGTAAGGAGATTTAGCTTTAAGGAAAGTAAGGAGATTTAGCTGTAAGGAAAGTAAGGAAAGTAAGGAGTTTTAGCTGTAAGGAAAGTAAGGAGATTTAGCTGTAAGGAAAGTAATGAGATTTAGCTGTAAGGAAAGTAAGGAGGTTTAGCTGTAAGGAAAGTAAGGAAAGTAAGGAGATTTAGTTGTAAGGAAAGTAAGGAAAGTAAGGAGATTTAGCTGTAAGGAAAGTAAGGAGGTTTAGCTGTAAGGAAAGTAAGGAGATTTAGCTGTAAGGAAAGTAAGGAAAGTAAGGAGATTTAGCTGTAAGGAAAGTAAGGAGATTTAGCTGTAAGGAAAGTAAGGAAAGTAAGGAGATTTAGCTGTAAGGAAAGTAAGGAGATTTAGCTGTAAGGAAAGTAAGGAGATTTAGCTGTAAGGAAAGTAAGGAGTTTTAGCTGTAAGGAAAGTAAGGAGATTTAGCTGTAAGGAAAGTAAGGAGATTTAGCTGTAAGGAAAGTAAGGAGGTTTAGCTGTAAGGAAAGTAAGGAAAGTAAGGAGATTTAGCTGTAAGGAAAGTAAGGAGATTTAGCTGTAAGGAAAGTAAGGAGTTTTAGCTGTAAGGAAAGTAAGGAGATTTAGCCGTAAAGAAAGTAAAGAGATTTATTTAAGTAAATAGGTTAAATATATTAGTTAAGTAAATAGGCTAAGTATATTATTTAAGTAAATAGGTTTAGTATATTAGTTAAGTAAACAGGTTAAGTATAGTAGTTAAGTAAACAGGTTAAGTATATTAGTTAAATAAATAGGTTAAGTATATTAGTTAAGTAAACAGGTTAAGTATATTAGTTAATTAAATAGGTTAATTATATTAGTTACATAAACAGGTTAATGATATTAGTTAAGTATATTAATTAAGTAAATAAGTTAAGTATATTAGTTAAGTAAACAGGTTAAGTATATTTGTTAAGTAAATAGGTTAAGTATATTAGTTAAGTAAATAGGTTAAGTATATTATTTAAGTAAATAGGTTTAGTATATTAGTTAAGTAAACAGGCTAAGTATATTAGTTAAATAAATAGGTTAAGTATATTAGTTAATTAAATAGGTTAAGTATATTAGTTAAGTATATTAATTAAATAAATTGGTTAAGTATATTAGTTAAGTAAATATGTTAAGTATATTAGTTAAGTAAACAGGCTAAGTATATTAGTTAAATAAATAGGTTAAGTATATTAGTTAAGTATATTAATTAAGTAAATAGATTAAGTATATTAGTTAAGTAAATAGGTTAAATATATTAGTCAAGTAAATAGGTTAAGTAAACAGGTTAAGTATATTAGTTAAGTAAATAGGTTAAGTATATTAGTTAAGTATATTAATTAAGTAAATAGATTAAGTATATTAGTTAAATAAACAGGTTAATTATTATAATTAAGTAAAAAGCTAAAGATATTAGTTATGAGATGATTAATAAAAACTAACGAGAGTGGCTTGTTTTGACTTCCAGTTATACAAAGCACGAACATGTTCAGCTTTGCCTGAGTTGCTATTAGATTTCAGATTCTGATACTCACTATCTAAAGCCTGTCAAATATAGTTTAGAGCAGTAGATGGGAGATAGATTAGAGGAGTGTTATAGGAATGGTTAGAGGAGTTTTAGGGAGTAGTTAGGGTGGTGGTAAGGGTAGTGTTAGAGGATTGTTAGGCAATATTTTTGGCGTGATTAAAGAAATAGTCAGTTGTTCAATAATTGGGCTATTGACTGGGTAATTACTAGGTTATTAACAGGATTAATGACCTTTAGTTTCAAAGATAAGTTAGAATCTGGAGCACAGTTGTAAATGACACAAATCGCATTAATTTCTTCTTCTTTTGATGATTGAATTGCTTTATTGTTTTCTAATTGCTATAAAAATAAAATATTTAAATTCTAAAGAAAGATAAATTATTTTCTGAATTAATTGTATATTCTAATATTAAGAGGATAAGGCTTAGATGTTAAAGTTTATGGTCTGCATAGTAAGAGATTAGGTAAAGTAAGAAAGTCTGTATAGTAACAACATAAGTTTAGTAAGAAGGTAAGTGTAGTAAAAAAGATGATTATATATGGTTAAGATGATTACCTTATCATGATTAGGAGGAAGTGTAGGGAGGGTATCATATGCATAGTATCTCTCTTCAAGACCCTGCGCTAGCATGAAGTGATAGGAAGCATTTTTGGGATGTGATTGCGATGCACATGCAATTAAATGACAAAAGTTGTTAATTTGTTCAATAGCTGCTAAGGGATCACTGAATCTACAAGTCAGGAACAAAGAAGTTAGTAGACATAGGTCAATTGTTAAGATTAGTGGGGATAAGAAGTTGCACGATATTGGTTCTTCCGAATCATTATATATGTCATCAGATATTAAATCATTTAATTCAATTTATTTCAATATTTTAATAAAAAATAATATAAATTACAGCTTGAAATTAAATAACAATTTATAATCACATTTGAGGTATACATAACATATGTATTTGATAAAGTACTCTACTTTATATATTTATCTTATATACTACTCTACATAGCATGTGTATCTTATATAGTACTTTACATGTCATATCTATCTAATATAGTACTTTACATAACATATTTATCTCATATAATACTTTATATAACATATTTATCTAATATAGTACTTTACATAACATATTTATCTAATATAGTACTTTACATAACATATTTATCTAATATAGTACTTTATATAACATATTTATCTAATATAGTACTTTACATAACATATTTATCTAATATAGTACTTTATATTACATATTTATCTAATATAGTACTTTACATAACATATTTATCTAATATAGTACTTTATATAACATATTAATCTTATATAGTACTTTACATAATATATTTATCTAATATAGTACTTTACATAACATATTTATCTAATATAGTACTTTATATAACATATTTATCTTATATAGTACTTTACATAACATATTTATCTAATATAGTACTTTACATAACTAATTTATCTAATATAGTACTTTACATAACATATGTATCTAATATAGTACTTTATATAACATATTTATCTTATATAGTACTTTACATAACATATTTATCTAATATAGTACTATACATAACATATTTATCTAATATAGTACTTTATATAACATATTTATCTTATATAGTACTTTACATAACATATTTATCTAATATAGTACTTTACATAATATATTAATCTTATATAGTATTTTATATAACATATTTATCTAATATAGTACTTTACATAACATATTTATCTAATATAGTACTTTACATAACATATTTATCTAATATAGTACTTTACATAACATATTTATCTAATATAGTACTTTACATAACATATTTATCTAATATAGTACTTTACATAACATATTTATCTTATATAGTACTTTACATAACATATTTATCTTATATAGTACTTTACATAACATATTTATCTAATATAGTACTTTACATAACATATTTATCTAATATAGTACTTTACATAACATATTTATCTTATAGGTCTATATAAACTATTAGACTGGTGTATTGGTCAGCATAACCTATTTGACCGATATTTAGAAAAAGCAAGAGTAAAAGATTGCTCCAAATCTTCGTTACTCAGTGGAATAGAGTTTTGTACTAGTTGTTTCTCCCATATCCTCACCTAGTGAGTAAATTCGGCATTATAAAGTAACATAGTGAGTACACATAAAATTACATGCCATTTTATTATTCATATTCCATAATAGTTTAAAAATTAAACATGTTTTAATAATATACATTAACAATATAAATTATTTAAAACAAATACTCATAACAATGAGTTTAGGACTAAAATTCACCAATGAGATGGAAATATAGGGAACTAGCTGTATGGAAAGTAGTCAAATGATAAAATATCACAAACCTCAAATTTATGAATGAAGTTAGATATCCCATTCTTTTTCTTCCATGAAGTCTGTAGAAACCATAAATAATTTTAATTCCATAATATTGACATTAATTAATAACATAAAATTCACTCAAATTAATTTACCCTATATTAATATTATTCATTTATTAATTATTATAAACTATGTAATCACCTGATATTTATGTTCGGTGGGCTGTGTTTTGAGAATTGCTGCCAGCTCATTAAAACTAATCGGTCCCAAAAACGCTGATATGAAATGACCATAAATTATAAATAAACTACACAAAGAAATTTGATAATTTGTATTGGACTACGCTACAAACTGTTGTTGAGCTTAGGAACATAGACTTGAGAATTAGAAATAAGAATATTGATTTCATCGGCATGGAAACAACATCCAGATACCAGTGGGCGCCCAGATAGAGGATCAAACTTATGTCTTCTAGTTATCATGTTAAATACAGCAGAAGAGTAAACATTATTTACCTAGGTATGGTTGTGTTAGACAGGTGTTAGAGAGGTGTTAGAAAGGAGTTAGGAAGGAGTTAGAAAGGAGTTAGAAAGGAGTTAGAAAGGAGTTAGAAAGGAATTAGCAAGGAGTTAGAGATGAGTTAGAGAGGAGTTAGAGAGGAGTTAGAGAGTAGTTAGAGAAGAGTTAGAGAGGAGTTAGAGAGGAGTTAGAGATGTGTTAGAGAGGTGTTAGAGAGGAGTTAGAGAGGAGTTAGAGAGGAGTTAGAGAGGAGTTAGAGAGGAGTTAGAGAGGAGTTAGAGAGGAGTTAGAGAGGAGTTAGAGAGGAGTTAGAGAGGTATTAGAGAGGAGTTAGAGAGGAGTTAGAGAGGAGTTAGAGAGGAGTTAGAGAGGAGTTAGAGAGGAGTTAGAGAGGAATTAGAGATGAGTTAGAGAGGAGTTAGAGAGGAGTTAGAGAGGTGTTAGAGAGGTGTTAGAGAGGAGTTAGAGAGGAGTTAGAGAGGAGTTAGAGAGGAGTTAGAGAGGAGTTAGAGAGGAGTTAGAGAGGAGTTAGAGAGGAGTTAGAGAGGAGTTAGAGAGGAGTTAGAGAAGAGTTAGAGAAGAGTTAGAGAGGAGTTAGAGAGGAGTTAGAGAAGAGTTAGAGAGGAGTTAGAGAGGAGTTAGAGATGAGTTAGAGAGGGGTTAGAGAGGAGTTAGAGAGGAGTTAGAGAGGAGTTAGAGAGGAGGTAGAGAGGAGGTAAAGAGGAGTTAGAGAGGAGTTAGAGAGGAGTTATAGAGGAGTTAGAGAGGAGTTAGAAAGGAGTTAGAGAGGAGTTAGAGAGGTATTAGAGAGGAGTTAGAGAAGAGCTATGGAGGTATTAGAGAGGAGTTAGAGAGGAGTTAGAGAGGAGTTAGAGAGGAGTTAGAGAGGAGTTAGAGAGGAGTTAGAGAGGTATTAGAGAGGAGTTAGAGAAGAGTTAGTGAGGTATTAGAGAGGAGTTAGAGAGGAGTTAAAGAGGAGTTAGAGAGGAGTTAGAGAGGAGTTAGAGAGGAGTTAGAGAGGAGTTAGAGAGGAGTTAGAGAGGAGTTAGAGAGGAGTTAGAGAGGAGTTAGAGAGGAGTTAGAGAGGAGTTAGAGAGGAGTTAGAGAGGAATTAGAGAGGAGTTAGAGAGGAGTTAGAGAGGAGTTAGAGAGGAGTTAGAGAGGAGTTAGAGAAGAGTTAGAGAGGAGTTAGAGAGGAGTTAGAGAGGAGTTAGAGAGGAGTTAGAGAGGAGTTAGAGAGGAGTTAGAGAGGAGTTAGAGTGGAGTTAGAGTGGAGTTAGAGAGGAGTTAGAGATGAGTTAGAGAGGAGTTAGAGAGGAGTTAGAGAGGTGTTAGAGAGGAGTTAGAGAGGAGTTAGAGAGGAGTTAGAGAGGAGTTAGAGAGGAGTTAGAGAGGTATTAGAGAGGAGTTAGAGAGGAGTTAGAGAGGTGTTAGAGAGGAGTTAGAGAGGAGTTAGAGAGGAGTTAGAGAGGAGTTAGAGAGGAGTTAGAGAGGAGTTAGAGAGGAGTTAGAGAGGAGTTAGAGAGGTGTTAGAGAGGAGTTAGAGAGGAGTTAGAGAGGTGTTAGAGAGGAGTTAGAGAGGAGTTAGAGAGGAGTTAGAGAGGAGTTAGAGAGGAGTTAGAGAGGAGTTAGAGAGGAGTTAGAGAGGAGTTAGAGAGGAGTTAGAGAGGAGTTAGAGAGGAGTTAGAGAGGTGTTAGAGAGGTGTTAGAGAGGAGTTAGAGAGGAGTTAGAGAGGAGTTAGAGAGGAGTTAGAGAGGAGTTAAAGAGGAGTTAGAGAGGAGTTAGAGAGGAGTTAGAGAGGAGTTAGAGAGGAGTTAGAGAGGAGTTAGAGAGAAGTTAGAGAGGAGTTAGAGAGGAGTTAGAGAGGAGTTAGAGAGGAGTTAGAGAAGAGTTAGAGAGGAGTTAGATAAGAGTTAGAGAGGAGTTAGAGAGGAGTTAGAGAGGAGTTAGAGAGGAGTTAGAGAGGAGTTAGAGAGGAGTTAGAGAGGAGTTAGAGAGGTGTTAAAGAGGAGTTAGAGAAGAGTTAGAGAGGAGTTAGAGAGGTTATATAGAGGTGTTAGAGATGTTAAAGAAGTATTATAGATATGATTGAGAGGTGTTAGAAAGGTATTCAGGAACCAATATGGGGTTTAAGAAGTGGTTTATGGAAAGTTTAGTCGGTAATTAGGGAAGGGCTAGGGATTGGGAAGGTTATTGAAGAAGTGATGAAAGATGATAAACGAAGATAAACGAAGATAAGTGAAGGACTTAAATAGTGGTTATTGGAAATGATTAAAAAGTGACTAAAGGAATGTTAGTGGAGGGATTAGGAAAGTAGTTGTTTGAGGGTAATGGTTTTGGAAGAGAGTAAGATAGAAGTTAGGTAAAGGGTTAGGCAGGGAATTAGTAATTGGTTGGTCAGCTTTTGAGGATTAGAAAGAGGTTAAACAAGAGGATAGTAAGATGTTAAGGGAGTTAGTAAATACATTTTTTTAAATAGATAATTAATATTTTTTAAAATTATAAAATATAAAAACTCTTAAAATATAATTAATTATTATTCTGATGCATATATATTTAGTAAATAAATACAATATTTCACTTAGAAAGTGACCTCTCATACTTTGATTGCACGATGAACATATGTTGTTAACCTCATCTATGATAACATTGACCGGACTAGAGTATGGAGCTAATGTGAAAGGACAAGTATAGTTGAAATTTGAGTCAGAAATATACAAGTAACGTTGTATAGGGTCACGGATTACCTCTATGGAATAAGTCTGTGAAAATCAATAAGTTAATATGGTAAAAGATAAGAAGAGCATCTGGTGTTAGTAATTAACAAGATATATCAAAATAAGGTCAAAGTATAAGATCAATATAAAGATAAAAGTATAAAGTCGATATCTCAAATACTTGTAATCAGTTTATTAATTCTCTTGATTAATTCAATATAAATGGTTGGTCATCTAGATTATCAGTTATGTAACTTTTATAGGATTCACAACTAACCCTGGAAGTTGACTTATCAATAGAGGTCACAAAAAGGTTAAAGATTGTTAATCCAACATTAAAACTGATTTTATCTGGTTTTTGATCTCCATTTACTAGTAATTCTATGTTAGGGTCCGGTAGCCCGACTACAAGTTTAGCTAGACATACTTCAGATCTCACATGACCTACAAGCAAATATATCAATAATAATTAAGAGTAAAATGAAGATAATATTGAAACTAAACTCATATTTGCTTTATATTAAAATTGCTTTGTTATTATATAAATAAAAAAATAAGAACTTGATATTCAGGTGGTGTCATAGTAGTAATGAGATAAGAAGAGATAGAGAGAATATGTATTAACTGATCCTTCATATCTCGATATGACTTTCCTTCTTATTAAATAGCACTAGGTAAAGCTACTAACATGAATATTGAAGAACATCTTTAGAGAATTCTGGTTCCAGTTTCGCATTTGTGATTCTAATTTTCTCAAGATAAGAGATATTTTCTCCCAAACGGGTAATTATAATCTATAATAAAAAAATCACTTAATGTTTAAAGTTTATATACAACAGCATATTTGGAATTTTACTCATTATATAGTATTTATATATTGCTATAGAAATGCTTAAATAAAATAGTTAGATTAGAATCATTACCAATAGAAGAGGATGCAATAGTATATTGATATAAATTATTAAATACTTTGTAAAGTTTCTGAGTTCCATCTTCTGCTCCAACGTCAACGATAAATTCATTTTCACCAATTGTTAGATTCAAAGATTTTATACTTCCATATTTCTGTAAATTAAAATTACTTATAGATAACTATGCAATTAATAAAATGATCAAATACAACAATTTTAAAATAAATTTTAATATTTCACCAAAATAATTGTCTTCTTTTTTCAAAAAAATGTATATATTTCTGAGATATATCATCTGAAAATATAATATATTATATTATAACATAATACATATATATTGTATTATGTTATAGATATATAATATGGTATAGATATGCTATGATATACATTATATATAATTTAAATTAAACTATATGTACAATATTAATAATATCCAGCAAGTTTAAATATGATAGAATAAATGATATCTAAATATCATATTTATTATATAATTTCTTACACTTACTAAACAACATTATCTATGATTATAATACTAGAAATACAATGAATTCTAAGCGAGGATAAATATATGTAAATAAATCATTATAACCAAAAGAGAATAAGAAGCTCCAGTATCTGCTGTCATACAGTCTAAAGTTACACTATCTATACTGTTCGCTACGGTGGAACTATATTCAGTAATGTTCTGCTTAAATACAGGAGTTAACTTTGCAGGTTTAAATGACAATTCCTCAAGAAAACAATTATCCATTTCGAAAATGATTACAAGAGATTTTTAAATTTTAATATTATCCACACTAGGCTAGTAACGGAATGTTTGCAACTGATAATAGAATTTTTTTACCACAACGAAAACCTTAATATATCTTAGATCTATAACATAGTCTTTATAGGAAAAACTTTAAAAAAAACTAATTAATCATTATAATGAATTAAACTTAAATAAATAAATGAATATTGTAAGGAAAAAACGACATCTTATGATTTCTCTTTACTCATATATATTAAGTTATAGTGATTCTACAATGTTTTGAATGCAACTTATATTTAATAAATAAAATCAACCAACTAATAACAACTCTATATTTATACCAAGTTTAACAAGTCTTTTACTATCTTTTATAGATACCAATATTATATAAAATATCCATTATAAGAGTTTAAATTGGATTAATTAATAAAATTTAATAATATCAAGACAGAATTACTTTTATAAATATTTATATAAAAAAATATTGTGTTAAATATATGTTTATTTTTAAAACACAAAATAAAAACTTAAATAATTTAAAATTTTCAAATATAATTTTAAATTATTGAAATATATAAACTTTATTTAATTATTATTACAGAAAATTCTAACTAAAATTAATCAAGTAAAATATTGTTTGAGATTACAATTTAATTATCAACATATTTAACATTTGAAGATAATATTTAATACTACAATATAAATTAGTTTGATCATTAGTTTAAAATAATAAAAAAAAAATTGTTTAAATACAAATATAATCATTGAATCATAAATAGCAAATTATTATTAATTGTAATACTGAAATAATAACAATTAATATTAAAAATATTTATTAATAAAAATAGTAATCTTGTTTGGTAAAAGTTGAAAATAATCCATTTGCAACATCTGTATTAAATTCAAATTAATTCAAGAATTAAATGTGGAACGGCAAAAAGATACGATAACGAAGATGGATGAGAGGTCATAACATCATCATTTTGTAGCGAGGTGAGCTGGGGCATCCCAAGTTTCATGCTTAATTCCTTCAACTGGATGTACAATCTAGGTTAAAATGTAATAAGATTAATTTAGAGGATAAACTGGTTGCAAAAAAAATATATTATTATATAAGTAAATTGTATATCACTGATAATTTATTAGATAAATAATTTAATTTAATAATTTTAAATTCAATTTTAGTTATAATGATAATTATAAATTTAGATTATTTCATTTATGAAAGTGATGTAATGGTTATATTATTATGTAATGCAGGTCTTGTAATAGTTAAGACCTTGACATGAATGGCAGAGTATTTCTCATTCTTAGGTGGAACCAAACACTTTTTATACTGCACATCATCTCCAGGCTTAGGAATGTAGTCACATTCTATGCTATAAATAGAATGTTTCATGTTTAAAAAATGGCACTATTAATAGACTACAGAAAATAATTTATAATTAATATTTTGAATATATTGAATATATTGAATATAAAATGAATGAGAGAAATTTGTTTAAATTTGTGGGCAGAGGATATTTCCAAACTTAATAGGGTGTTCACATTACGAGCGTAATGCAGCGTAAAAAGGGGCTTAATAGTAACATCATAAAGGTGGACATGACCGTCATACAACGATTATTCAAAATTCACGATAGCCGTTTACATGACGAGCGTAATAATTATTTACAAATAAAATATATTCTTATATAATATCTACGAATACAATTGATTACAGATTATTTGATAAATATTATTTGGATTACGGTAGAAAATGCATTTGGAATGCTAATTTTTCATTTTCAAATATTTAAAAAACTAATACTTTTTGCTCCAGATAAAGTAGATTTATTTGTAATGACATGTTGATCTTTACACACTTATTTAATTAAAGAAATAAGTTAACATCATGCAACTAGATCAACCTCAACTGAAATGAATTCAATAGAAAGGTGCCCCATAAATGCAAGTTCTAAAATAGCTAGATAAGTACGAGAAGAAATTGCAGAATATAGCATTAATGAAGGAGAAGTAGACTGGCAAGATAATTATCTATTTAAACGAAGTAAATTTAAAATAAATCACCTTTACAGCATTTAATTCTAATTCATGACATTCCATTTTATAATCATAAACTAAATCATTCATTTTTTTTTTTTAAATTGTTCTCTGCATATTAGTTCCGATTGCTGAAATATATTTTGCCCAAGATTGCATCAGAAATTCCGTACTATTACTAGTATGCTGTCTATCAGCATAACCATCGCATTTTAAATTATCGGCAAATTGTCTTTGTGTGTGCTCCCATAAATCTCTATTTATATAATCAGAGTTTCTACAATCATATAGAAATTTATCTTTTCTATAATGATTTATTATGTCCATCTTGATGTCATCCTTTTTATCGGATGCTAGCAATTTTTAAGATTCCATGGATAATTCCATTACAAAATTAGTAATTATTTAAATTATAAATCTCAAATAAAATGTACCAGAATGCGTTGCATTGTTTTGAATATTTATTTTAATTTCCTATGAATCGACTGTGAATCGTAGAAAAATAAAACATGTTGAATTTTCAAGATACACGGGTAGACAAATAGAATATACTGTGAATCGTCTGTGAATTTTTCACAGGCCAAACCCAGTGAAAAATATCTCGTCAGATACGCCCCTTTTTCTCGTGTCAGTTCCGCTCAGCTACATTACGCTCGTAGTGTGAACGACATTTAAGTGTTTATTCCAATTTATAAGAAAATGGTAACTTTTGTAAAATTAAATTACTAACTCAGAGATGTGAACGAATATCTTATCATTTTCATCCTTTGGTTTGATAAACCCATGACCTTTCTCACGACAAAACTCCAGAATTTGACCAAAAAAGCTAGGACCCATGGCAGCTACTTCTGACCTATATTGGGAGAAAGAAGAATTTTTAAAATATATAGTTATTAAGAAAGTAACATATTTAGAATATTTAATAATATTTGGTAACAACGACACTAGTGGAAAGTTCATATCTATAACTATATTAAGATTCTACCTAGTCTAGATTTAAATAGAAATCTTAATCAGGAACAAAAATAATATAAATCTTAATCAGGAACAAAAATAATATAAATCGTAATCAGGAACAAACTAAATAATAGACAGTAAAAGGTTTAAATAAAGTTTGAAATTAAATATTAATTAACATTAATTCCTACAAACAGTTCTTATTTAGAAATTAAGTGACAATACTCTATTTAAAGAAATGAAGTTTATTCGGAGAAATGTAGTGAGAGATTATAGCTGCAGAGTTTGTACCTTTATGATGACAGTAAAAATATACAAATATAAAAATTAATAATATAAAAATGTATTATAAAGGAAATAGAAGGAAATAAAAATAGATTATAAAGGGGGTATAAAATGAATAGAAAGGGGCTAGATAGAGGATGGAAAAGAAAGAGGGTAGATAGAGGATGTAATTAGGATGGATAAGAAGTTACAAAGGGGTGGAAAGGGTATGCAAAAGAGATAGAAATGGAATAGAAAGGGGATATATTTAGGTTCATGGAATAAATATAGAAATATACTCTGCAATGCCAATTGTATTATCCAATCAAAAAAATTAATATTAACTCAGATTTATATGTTTATCAAATGTAACAAAAAATAATATTATATAATACATTATAAAATGCAACACTAGAAAGAATAATAATAAATTAATATATTAAAATGAGAATTTTGTATTATTTATTTTTTCATGGGAGACATTTGGTTAAACTAGAGAATAACTTTAAGGTAAATAAATATCTAATGTACAAAGAATTGACAATTCAACGTTATTATAATGAATTAAGTAACTTTGTATTTCTTAAATCGCCTCCTTACCTAACAATAAACTAACTGTGAAATTGTCCTCGATCTTTTGGTAGGTATTGGAGATGGGATCAGGAAGTCAGGGTTTGGAGAAATTGGAGATTTTAATGGAGACGACATTTTATCCATAGTTCTATATAGTAAAGTAAATGAATCAGTTATGTAATATAATACAATTAAATTAATTAATTATACATTTTCAAAATAAATATAATATCCCAAATTAATTCCTATTATTATTATAAAATTATATAATATTAACTGACAAAATATTAACTATGCATTTATTATCAATTTTTAAACACATTTTTACAATATTTTCTTGATAAGGAAAATATTAATAAATTGTGAATTTACCTATTATCTATTTTTTGTAATTAATTATTGTTTAAAAATCGGGAAAAAAATTATTTGTTTACTCTTACAAAAAACTTTAAAATAAAAAGTTAAATTTGATTGTTGCATAATAAGTAAGTAAGTAAGCAAGTAAGTAAGCAAGTAAGTAAGCAAGTAAATAAGTAAGTAAGTCTGTAAATTTGTAAACAAAATTAATGTGTTAATAACCGTTATATTGAAATAATATGTCAATATATTATACAATTGATGGCAGTTTATGATTACATTGTGTAATTTACTAAAGTCAAATAAATATAGACATTTAATATGTATAATGTATATAATATACAAATTGTAAGATTGATATAGAGATTAGAGATTATTAAATGTAAAATAAATAGTGTAGAAGGATTAATGTGATGAGTGTAGTAAATTTAATGAGTGTAGGAATGTAGTGAGCGTAAGAGTCCAAGTGTATGTGTAAATGCAAGTATAAATGTGTGAGTGTAAGTTTGTGTTTGTAGCAACTGTAGAGTGCACTGAGTGTAAGTATATATGTGTGAGTGAGTGTGTAGGAGTGTAGTGAGTATAAGTATATATGTGTAGTAATTGTAGTGAGTGTAAGTGTGTGAGTGTAGTGAGAGTAAGTATATGATAGTGTGTGTGTGAGTGTAGTGTATGTGTGTTAGTGTAGGAGTATAGGAGTATGTTAGTGTAGTGAGTAAAATAGTGTAGGTGTAGTGAGTGTATGTGTATGTGTGTGTAGTGATTATAAGTGTGGGTGAATGAGTGTAGTGAGTGTAAGTGTATGCGTGTGAGTGTAGTGAGTGATGTAAGTGTGGGTGTGTGAGTGTAGTTAATGTTGGAGACTATTTGTGTCACAACTTTTATTGTAATTAATTGTAATTAACTACATTTCCTTATATATTATATGTATTATATATTCCTTCAATATATACTTATTAAGCCTAATCTATTGTTGTATTCAGTCATATATAATGCATTTATAATGCAACTCTAATACAACTATAATGAACATTTTGTTATATATTAATCTATAAAGTATTAAAAGTAATTTTAGATATATTTACTGTTTGTAATAACCCTTTCAGCAAAATTGTTTTCATATTTTAATAATTTTATTAAAATCTACAGGATTAATTATTTCAGCGTATGTATATTATCATAGCAGCATTGGTAATATATGTGTCATATATCAAATTTATTAAATATATATTTGATTATAATACACATTGATCACAATATTGAAAAATGTGTTTAAAGCTGTCAAAAAAATAGCTCACCAACTAAAATAGTATTGTAATTTGTATTTAAATAGTTTTTAAAACATTTAATGTGAGTATAATCTCATTAATAATATTAATAAATAATATAAATAGTATTTACTAAATATCAATAAACTGCCAAATACTAAATATATGTATAATATGAATAGCAGCATTGCTGTTATTGAAAATGTATAACTCTATATCAATGGAAGATGTAATTTGTTTGGTAGAATATTTATGATTGATGTCTCATAACATTATTAGATAGCGGTATAATAGCCTATGTACCACGTATCATATATTATATATACTATATTAATATCATACTAAATATATGGATTCTGAAAATATTTTAGTGGTATTTTAGACCTAATTTATATTACTAATATTATGCTTAAAAGACTATAAATATTTATAACAGTATTCATACTAATATTGGTAAAATATAATATGAACTTGTAATTAAATAGTTATTTTTTTAATGTTGGATTGAAAATATATATTTAACTTATTATTATATTCTAACATTACATTGATATATATTTTTTAGTGATTATATATTAATACATATATATATTTAAAAGTATATGTAGTTATAAAACGATAATTTAAATACAAACCGAAAAGATATTAAAATTTTATAAACGGAAATGAAACATTACAATAAAATCTATAATCCTTGATCAACAAACTTGCAAATTTAATTTTAAAATATTATTTTTGATCAATATTAATTTATATTATGTCATCTAGTTTAACTAGAAAGGCATTAGACTTATTTAATGATGACTTTAATACTAAGAAAGGTTTAAATATCGGATATTATATTGCGATTATTGATAGGAGCCTACTATAATTCGCCAAATTAATTAATTTTACTGATCTTTTCTGTAGCTTTTTATAATTTGTGTAATATATTCATTTATAACTATTACTAATTAAATCAAATTCAGTTGTATTTACAATATTAGATAGTAAGAAAAAGAAGAATCTAAAACCAATGAAAGAAAGAATATCTACAAATAGAATAGGTGTTAAAAAAGCAATTAATAAACTGAAAAAATTTGAGAAAAAACCTCAACAAATAATAAGTAGAAATGTTCATGGTTATTGACAAAATTGTTTTAAGTTATTAACTATAAAAAATAAAATATTCCCTTGTCTGTAAAATAGAAGTAACATTTATATTAAAGATATTTTTAAATAATTTGTTATCAATATTTAATATATATTTTATTCAGATGAACTAGATCACTATAGACAACATGACTACACAGAAGAAAATCTTGATCGTTTGCATAGACTTTCTTCACTGCCAACTGCTCACGAAAATACAATTGATATTGTTAATATACATAAGGCATCTTCAATCGATTAAACTAGAGAATATATTTTCTGTATACCTTCGAGAGTCCTTTCATCCCATACTTGGATATTTTATAAATTGAAACTTATAATATCAAGATAGCCCAAACATCCCAGTCACTTTTGTTTAAGATATCCTGGTTTTAACAATAGCTGGTAAATTAATTCACCATTTCTATATAATATATTTTAATTTGACCAAAGAATCCAATCACTCACCTACTGCTTGGTAGTCTACACCTTAACTATTACTCAACCGAAAGTTTTATTGTATGAACCATGTTTTGAATAGAATTGCAAAATGATACCAATAAAGTATAGCTAATATGATTCTACATCTACAGATACTTAATCATAATCGCGGAAGGATGTCCTATAAGAAGCGGCCAAAGCCTAAAGTTGAAATTGACCAATCTGTAATAACTGATGAAGACTTCCAACGATTTGAAAGAGAATACTTTCACAAGAAATAAAATAATTACAAAGTTTTATCACTTTATTTTTGAATAAATATTCAATTGTAAGATACAAGATTGATATTTTCTAAATATATTGAGAACAGTTATTGTATATAAATTTAACTAACTTAAATATTACTAGACAATATTAAAGATTTACATTGATAATTGATTTATTTTATATATATATGTAATTTTTTATTTAGTGTTTAAATATAATATATACATTTATTGAACATGATAAAAACGTATTTTTATTAAAAAAAATTTAAAATACGAGATTAATATTTTATTGAAATCGAAGTATTATAATTAAAGTTAAATTTTATGGTTCTCCTTGTCTTTCTCAATCGACTGTACAATAAGAGCTTATCAGTAATGATTATAATGATAAGTAAATAAGGTAAACCAATATCAGGAAGCTTTGCTATTAGTTACTAACATTCTTATAGTGTTTATAACTCAACATTAAATTATTTGTCATTTTCTCATATTCAACTCGACTATTCAAGAAATGTTCAATCTGTAAGGAAACATTTGTTAATGTAAGTTAAGTGTTAAGTGGATGAAATTGTCATATAGATATTAATAAGTGAAGTGATGTTAATGCCTAGACTATTAACATCTAATAGTAGGTGAGGTGAAGTTTATACAAATATATATTGTACATTGTATATAATAAATATTACATGAATCTAAATAAGATACAAAATGTAAATATAAATAGTAATTTTGTAACCTTAAATTATACTATTCTTACTAACCTTCTCAATTTCTGCACAACTTTCCTCCCCCAACTCACATTTATCTTTCCCTAACTAACCTTCTTCTCTATTTCTTTACTCAAAATAATTCCATCCATCTGCTTCACATGGTGAGGGAACTTAACAATTTCAGTTCTGCAGTCTATGGAAACATGAATCTCACTTTTGCCCACCTAGAGCATAGAGGATGGATTTGTAGAGTAAACATTATAGTGCTGATGAGTTTAATAAAGGTCAGTGATGTAGACTTTTTATTAGAAAGTAAAAAACCATTTCAATAAGCATTTTCTCAATAGTGACTTGATCAGATTCTTTAAGATGCATTGTAATTTCAGCTAATGATACATTTGCAAACACCTATCAGAGTGTCAAAGGTTAAATTTCATATCTAGGAGAGACTACAAAGTATTCCGTTTTGCTTTCTAAGCTATTTATTAATATTGATAAGCAATACAATAATATAAACTAATATTTACTAACAATAAATACATATATATGTCATAGTGCAATTTAAAGTGCATATATATGTATTGATGTGAAATAAATTATGTATTTGATATATATTGAAAATACATTATTCTACATTAAACTAATAGTACTAATACTACTTAATATATATATATATATATATATGCACAAATAAATATTAACAATATTCTACATTAAGTTGTACTTTATAATTAAATGCAATCAATATATATATATATATATATATATGCTAATAAAGTATTATCTTATATTATTTATAGCCATTCTGTTATTGAGATATTTTATATTTCACTTTACCCACTTTATTATATAAAATGCATAATTTACACTTTGTTACAATTGAAATTCATATTCGTATTACAAATTTTCATAGATTTAATGATTACATTATTTGTACCTATATTAATGAATTTCTTCATAATTAAACCGAGTATTTTATAAGCAATACTTAATAGTAATAGCATAACTAATGAAACTGCATCTTCCACAGTTCTAATTATTTCTAAATATATATTATATACATTTTAATGTAATAATATATGATAATATATCCAGTAATATAAATAATGTAATTTAATAAATTGATATCTGTTACAACAATTATCAATTATTAATTAATTTTTCACATGCAATTGCCAAATTTAATTTACATATACTATAGCATATGATGTGTAATGATTGTGTATTAGTTGAATAAATTGATATACTTTTATATATTACTCGATAGTTTGGTTGTTATTTTAGTCTTTTTTCTGATGATTGCAGAAAAAAGTTTGATGGCATCTTGAGAGATAAGTTCTCAAAAAAACTTTGAGTAAATTTCTGAAATATTATTTATTTAACTGAAAAAATAATTAATAATAGAATTAATTAAAATTAATGTGATAGTACAGATTGTACTGTAAGCATTATATACTGTATAATTCTCAGTAGCAGAGTGAAACCACAAACATACAATTATAGGTTAAAAATAAATAAAACAATTTATAAATATGAGCAATTATTTATTTTTATACTTATAAAAGTAGTTAATACAACTTCATATTTATAAAATATATGACAATTAAAATTATTTACTGAAATTATGTAAGACTTTAAAAAAACTATACATGCAAAATTTCACTTTTCAATAGCTATACTATTGAAACATTGATTTTTAGTTTTAAGAGATATATTTTATATCTAAATATTAGATTTATAACTAATAATCAAAACAATCATGTTAGCATCTTGTGTTATAATGTTGATACACATAATGATGGATGTGAATGTTATTGTACATATAAAAGGTTTAAAATTAATATAGACTTATTTTTAAGGAATCTATGAATTAATGCATTTCCGCATGTATACTATAATTTTTGAACATTAATTGCAGAACATTTTTTCCTTATTATTTAATTCTAAATACATCTTTATTAAAACACAATATTATATACAATTAAAATTTATAATATTATTAAATAGTTATATTAATTACTATTATTTATTCAGTCAATAATATTATCTTTATAAGTTATTATTTGCAGAATTAATCTAGATTCACAATCTGCAAACCAGCTCAATGCACCTTCTAAATTCTGCAACCATCTAAAGGATGTTTACTTTTCAATGTCCTTATTCTAAATATTATTAAATATAAAATTAAAATACACATAATACATGTATACTTTATTATATATTCAATAAATAGTAATATAAATTGTATATAAAATGTATATAGATTATTATAATACATGATTTATTTAGTTTATAGGAATTTATAAGACAATCCTAAACATATATAATGAGTACAATCTTGCAGAGATTTACAGATACTATTAAATATAGGATTAAAATATGTAATAAGTTAACCTAATAATATAAATATTAATTATAATCAATATAATAATATATGATATACTTAATGTTATATTGAATATATATATATATAAATTTAATCTATATTCATATTATAAGGCTACATATGGCATATATTTTATTATATAATCTACAATAAAATCTAAATTTACTTAATATTTATATCAAATATTAATATACTATCATATCATAATTTACTAACATTATAGTGTCGATGGTATTATTGTTATTATTTATACAAATGTACATCAAATTAATATTAAATTCAATAAAGGTAGTATACAGAAATAAATGTATTTAATGTAAATGTTCACTATATTACAGTTGGTGAAGCAGTTTCGATTAACTAATAACAATTTTATAGGCTTGTAGTCAATGCTCACATTTAATATGTTTGCCTATAATATATATATATATTATATATCCAATAAGAATAACATATATTCATTATTGAATACATTTGAACAACAGTTTATAATATAATAAAATATTAATATAAGTATCAATTTTACAAATGTTATTTGATTGAAAATCAATAACAGCTCTATTTAAAAATAACAATATAAAATTATGAAATAAAAAATTTTATCTTAACAATTAAGTTTAAAACAAATGTTATTTGATTGAAAATCAACGACAGTTCTATTTAAAAATAACAATTTAAAATTATGAACTAATAAATTTTATCTTAACAATTAAGTTTAAAATTCAATAAATTTAATGAAACATTATTTATATACTATATGAGTTTTATATAAAAAAAACAGTTTATAATTGAATGTTAAGGTTTAGTATATATTAACAAACTATTAGACAAAATAAAAATGAAGATATTTATCAACAACTTGATATTAGCTAATATGTATATTATAATTTAGATATTGATAAGAAATTAGTCAAAATTAGAAATTATATAATTAGTAATATTAATATTAATAAAGCATTCATTAAAATTAGATAGGCACTTAAAACTTAGATTAGATAAGCACTTAAGACTTAGATTATATAAGACTTAGATTAGATAAGCACTTAAGACTTATATTAGATAATCACTTAAGACTTAGATTAGATAAGCACTTAAGACTTAGATTAGATAAGTACATAACAAATTTAACAACCTTAAACTAAAAACTTACATTTCTAATTTTCTTTATTCTTTTAAATCTAAGAACTTGTCTCACTTGTTCAACCAAAGTATAATTATGATCCTGATGGGTTATTGGATTAGTTATTATCCTGATGGGTTATTGGATTAGTTATTATCCTGATGGGTTATTGGATTAATTATTATCCTGATGGGTTATTGGATTAGTTATTATCCTGATGGGTTATTGGATTAGTTATTATCCTGATGGGTTATTGGATTAGTTATTATCCTGATGGGTTATTGGATTAGTTAATTAGGGTTGTGTCATGAGGTCAGCTAAGGACCTGGGTTGAGATTATGTGGGTTAACTATTATCTTGTGGGAGTTAATGGATTTATGAAATAGTTATGAATGTAGAGTGGGCTTAAATAATTAGTTATAGACTTGGATTGTGATTATAGGGTTATTTATGAAAATAGGGTCAATTTATAGGGTTAGAGCTAAATCTAGATTAATGTTTTATGGTTAGTTATGGATCTTTTATGGGGTTGTGAAGTATATCATGGACTTTTATATAGATTTTGGCTACTATTTGACTTTTTTAATGTCATTTATTAATGAAGTTTATTAATCAAATCTTTATTTAAACTAATGATTATGTCAATAACTACTAGAGTTATTACTTTAGCAAGTTAAGATCATGGTGGCAACTTATAAAGTGTTCATTGTAAATCATGATTGTCACTAACCACACTCAGGGATTCTCGATATTTTTCCATGCAAGAAGCAAAACCCAAAATATCATTGTTATCGAAATGAGTGCTCAGTTCAAGATAGGGTTCGGAGAGCCCCTATATAGGGTCAGAGGTCAATAGGAAGATACAAAGAGGTAGAAGTTAATATGAAAATGCCTTAGAAGTAAATAATCATTATGAAGTTTGTAAGGGATATTTTAAGGATTAGATGAGTGATGATAAATCAATGTTATGAGGAATTTGATGGGGTTAAAGGTTAAAAATGGATGATTAATTCACATATAGAATTTGCTAACAGTTTAGAAAACTTTAAAAATTAGATTCCATATTTTATTAATTTAATACATTTAACTGTTTATGAATATATTAATTTAGAAAATCAATTAAAAATAAATTCTTCACAAGCAAAACCACTTTATTCTGCAAATTGCAAATGATAAACTACATTTATGATTATTCCACTTAAGATTATTTCACTTATAATAGCTTATTAGTTTTATTAATAAATATATATTTATATTATTTAATAAAGCCAATCTGGATATTATTCTTATAAAGTTATAATGGAATTTAAGAAGATGAAATAGAGACTGCAGAGTAGTAGTTTAATTAGACAAATATCGTATTCAGGAACACTTACCGCATAGCACTTGCCCAAATTTGAAGAATCACTTGGTAAAGTTACATAGCACCCATAATGCAACATTGACACTAGACGGTATTTATTATAAGCTTGTAAAACTATCTGACTTCCTATTGAGGCGTGAGTACTAACAACCTATTGAGAGAGGTTAAATGTTAGCGAGGGTAGGATCAGGTCAATATATGAATAGGGAAGGTTAAAGGATGGGAGGTAATAAAGTTAAGGAGGTTAAGTAGGAAGAGGTTATAAGAGAGGATGGCCAAATAATTAGGGAGGTGTATCCATTATTAAATGATGGGATAGGGAAATGTTAAACAAAGGGTTAAAGAGTCATAGTTATTAAATTCTATTGTAAACTAATAATTGAGATATAACTATTAGTTAATTAATTAATAACAATTTCAAGGAAATAACAGGCTCTTTTATAATTCTCAACAATAATGTAAATAATTGCACCATAGTAATAGTAGAGCAAGACAGATTCAGCTCCATTCTCTGTACACTGTATGAAATGGGTGGCATGTAAGTAAGTGTAAGTTGGAGAAACATTATTTTGCAATGTGATTAATAATGTAAATTATGAATATTTGAATTAAGTTTTTATTAAATTAAAATAAAAAACTAGTTTAATAAAATGAATAAACAAATTATTATTTACACAACTGCACCGAACATAATTACATAACAAATTAATAATATACATAATAAATATTTATATATACAATTATATTATATTTATATGTATTATGATATAATATACAAATTGTTTAATTATATATAATAAACTGTTTAAAATATAGATATAGATGTGAGAGAACTATTTTCAAATTTAGTATTATTATCCTTGATATGTAAAGCTGTGAGTTTAATATCTTACAATCAATAACAACAATCAATAATATACTAATACTTTTAAAAGCATACTAATAATCTATGAATATGTCATATTGATAAATTAATTTTAACCTAAATATATAACATTTCAATGAATTTATAAGAAATGGAGAAAAAAGATGTTAATATATTCATGTTAATATATTCATATTTCTATATTCATATTTATATATTCATATGGAAATATAATAAAATAATATTTTAATATTAAATTTATTTGTTCACTTCATTATAATATATTGTTATATATATATGTTATATATATATATATATATATACATATATAATATATATTAATAAAGCAAATTCATAAACATAAATTTATAATAATTGTATAATATTATTATAATGATTATAAATAATATTGTTTTATTATTAAATATTGACCCCTCTCTTTTTTTACTTTTGTCATTACTGATATTATAGATTTCACATAAAATAGTGGAACAAGAGGTTATTTTTTAAAATTACTAATAAATTATATTTTTATAAGATATGTTCACAATTCAGTTTTCTGGTTTAATCAAAAATAGGATAATATTAAATTCAAACTATTTCAGTAGATTTTATTAATGTATTAAAAGAAATATAGTTAAGTTATTTCTCAGAAGAATTATTCATTTTAAAAAATAATATTCAGATTATTGAGTGAAACTCAATTTTGATGTTATGAAACATACTATTATAGAACAGTGTTCATTTCATATTAGTTATATAATTATAAAAATATGCTAATTAAAAGTAGATTGTTCATAATTGTAAGTACAGATTATTAGAAACAAATTAGGAGTAACTAAGGAGTAACTAAGGAGTAACTAAGGAATAACTAAGGTGTAACTAAGGAGTAACTAAGGAGTAACTAAGGAGTAACTAAGATGTAACTAAGGAGTAACTAAGGAGTAACTAAGGAGTAACTAAGGAATAACTAAGGTGTAACTAAGGAGTAACTAAGGAGTAATTAAGAAGATGCTAACATTTACTGTAATGTAATCAATTTCTCTATTAAGATACTTTAAAGCTGGTTTAACACATTGAGCTCTCAGACACAGCTAAGGGACATGGTTAGGATAGGTTTAGGTGTGGGGTTAGGTGTGTAAATAGGCATATGAATATTTTGGTATTTAGTTGTGGGTTTAGGTGTGGATTTAGGTGAGGAAATAGGTTTGGGAATATTTAGGTGGGTTTTTAGGATATAAATTCATGACTATAAAGGAAAAGCATTGAATTTAATTTTGTATGGATATAATGAACATTTAGACATGAAATGTATAGATAAGGTGGGGCATAGGAGGGTGAGCAAGGAGTTGGGTAGAGGAAGATCAGGAGCAGGGAATAGGAGACTGACCAATAATAAGTCAGTGTGTATTATGGTCAAGCGTCGAGTATTGCGAGCCATCATATCCATTGCATGAGTCATAGGAGCAATTCCAGCTAAAGCAGAGTTGTATCTCAAGCAGAAGGAAGAAAATAAGTGCAAGAGATCACAAACTGTAAAGGGTTAAAGTTCAGAGTTAAGGGCAAATATGATATCAAATACTTTATATAAAATACAATACGAATAAAATACTCTTATTTAAATTTGTATCAAATACATTTATTAAATACAGATATAGATACAACACAAAGGATATACATTAATTAATGGTATTGTATTTATATTATCAACTCTCCAAACGAAACATTAGATAAGTGATCTGGTATAAATAGTTTTCCTTAAATACTAAATAAACCATGAGTGCAAATAAATCTGAATTAGAAAAATAATGTCAGGAAGATCTACAAATGCTACTTTATGATAAACTAAGAATATTAGATAAATATTAAATGTTCGATATATTTTAGAGAAATTAGATCTTTGATATTATATAATATATATATTAAATATTAGAGTTATTAGATATTAGAGATATTTGATATTAGAGATATTAGATAATAGATTTTTAGAGATATTAGATATTGGAGATATTAGATATTAGAGATATTAGTGATATTAGAGATATTAGATATTTGAAATAATAGATATTAGAGATATTAGATATTTAATATATTAGATATTAGAGATATTATATATATTAGATAATAGATATAGATTAGTAATAGATTAAGTTTGAGATTATAATGATTATTCTAATAGCGAAGTTAATTAAATAATCATTGACTTGTTATTCTGAAGGAATTAGTAAATAATCATTGACTTGTTATTCTGAAGGAAATAGTAAATAATCATTGACTTGTTATTCTAAAGGAAATTGTAAATAATCATTGACTTGTTATTCTGAAGGAATTAGTAAATAATCATTGACTTGTTATTCTGAAAGAAATAATAAATAATCATTGACTTGTTATTCTGAAGGAAATTGTAAATAATCATTGACTTGTTATTCTGAAGGAATTAGTAAATAATCATTGACTTGTTATTCTGAAAGAAATAGTAAATAATCATTGACTTGTTATTCTGAAGGAAATAATAAATAATCATTGACTTGTTATTCTGAAGGAAATAGTAAATAATCATTGACTTGTTATTCTAAAGAAAATAGTAAATAATCATTGACTTGTTATTCTGAAGGAAATAGTAAATAATCATTGACTTGTTCTTCTGAAGGAATTAGTAAATAATCATTGACTTGTTATTCTTGAAGGAAATAGTAAATAATCATTGACTTGTTCTTCTGAAGGAATTAGTAAATAATCATTGACTTGTTATTCTGAAGGAAATAGTAAATAATCATTGACTTGTTATTCTGAAAGCTGAAAAGTAATTTCTTTACAAGATGACAAATGAAAGAACTACTAAACAACTTTGTTCTATTTTTGATGGAGATGAAGTAGATATATTATGTTGATAATTCCTCAATTAATGTATGTTTAATTGATATTCACCAAGTCTGATTAATTAAATGATTAATTAACTGATTAACTAACTGATTAACTAAATGACTAACTAACTGATTAATTAGCTAATTTATTAACTAACTAATTGATTAATTAGCAACTTATTAACTAACTAACTGATTAATTATCTAACTTATTAACTAACTAACTGATTAATTATCTAACTTATTAACTAACTAATTGATTAAATAATTGATTAATTATCTAACTTATTAACTAACTAATTGATTAAATAACTGATTAATTATCTAACTTCTTAACTAACTAATTGATTAATTAACTGATAAATTAACTAACTTATTTACTAACTAACTGATTAAATAACTGATTAATTATCTAACTTATTAACTAACTAACTAATTAAAAAATTGATTAATTAGCTAACTTATTAACTAACTAATTGATTAACAAACTAATTAACTAACTAATTAACTAATTTATTAACTAACTGAATAATTATTCTAATACAAATACATTAAATCTACTATTAAACTCAAATAAAATATTTGTTCTAGCTTTGGTCAAAGGGTCATAGGAAAGTAGAATGGAAATTATGAACAAAAAATAACAAATGAGTTATGGATGTTTATAATATATTAATATATTTGTGTTGGTTAGTAGAAAAGTAGTTGCATGGTAATTGGATTAGGATAGATTTGATTTTGGGGATATGAGGCAAGATCAAATATTGTATGTATTAATTTAATCTTAGTTAGATTAAAAAGCTAACAGGCCCCAGGACAGTAACGGGTCTGGGTATAGCAACATTCCAAGAAGAAGTTTTTTGTTATTTTGAAAACTCTAGGCCATTCTATTTCAAGGATACCGAGGTTATACTTGTAGAACCTATAACGTAAGAGAAGGGTTAAATTTGGAAGTGAGAGATTAAGTTTGGAAGGTTAAGGTTTAGAGATTAAGGGTTAATTTTGTAGGTGAGGGTATGATTTAGAGGTGAAGGGTTATGATTTAGAGATGAAGGGTTATGATTTAGAGATGAAGGGTTATGATTTAGAGATGAAGAGTTATGATTTAGAGATGAAGGGTTATGATTTAGAGATGAAGGGTTATGATTTAGAGATGAAGGGTTATGATTTAGAGATGAAGGGTTATGATTTAGAGGTGAAGGGTTATGATTTAGAGATGAAGGGTTATGATTTAGAGATGAAGGGTTATGATTTAGAGATGAAATGTTATGATTTAGAGATGAAGGGTTATGATTTAGAGATGAAGGGTTATGATTTAGAGATGAAGGGTTATGATTTAGAGATGAAGGGTTATGATTTAGAGATGAAGGGTTATGATTTAGAGATGAAGGGTTATGATTTAGAGATGAAGGGTTATGATTTAGAGATGAAGGGTTATGATTTAGAGATGAAGGGTTATGATTTAGAGATGAAGGTTTATGATTTAGAGATGAAGGGTTATGATTTAGAGATGAAGGGTTATGATTTAGAGATGAAGGGTTATGATTTAGAGATGTCCAAGTTTGGAAGTGTGTATTAAGTTTAGACATTAAAGGTAACATTTTTAGACGAGAGTTTACTAGACAACTAATGATTGGAGAAGTTTGAAGGTTATGGGTTAAGTTAGGAAGTGAAGAGTTGAGATTAGAGATAAGAGCATAAGTTGAGAGTGTAAGATTGAAGAAATTTGGTTAAGATTAGAGGTAAGAAGGATAAGTTTGGAAATAAGATAATTGAGATTGTTGGTAATTAGTATGGAGGTAATTGGTTTAGTGGAATAAAAATTAATCTAATTTATCAGGTATCACTTGTAAAATTAATTAAACTTATTGTTACTTAATAATTAATTAATAATTCATTGTAATTAAAGATATATATATATATATATATATATATATATATATATATATATATATATATGGTCATCTTATACTATATTATCTACATTATCATACATATTATTGATTATCTCTATAAAGTAAAACAAACAATACATCAAGGACCCCTAATGAATGATCATAGACATCCAAACATTCCAGAATGTTCTCGATATCCTCATCTGGGTCATAACGATGCAAAGTTTCTTTTGAGCCAATAAACTTGCAGAATTCAGAATACTTTCCTTTTAGAAATCATCAATAATTATTCATAATTATTCTATATATAATTATTATATATAAATCTATATGTAGTTTTATATAAAAATTATGATTTATATATTGAAGCTATTAATATAAATTATTACTAATCACATTTTTTGTATTTACTAATCAATGATATAAATGTAAATATTCAAAAAATAAAAATTCCATTATTATTTATAACTAATAATTGAAAGATCTTATTTATGAAGTATAATTGTAAGACTTATCTTAGTTGTGACTAATAATTGTAAGATCTTAGTTATGAATTTATAATTATAAGATCTTAGTTATGATTAATAATTGGAAGATCTCAGTTATGACTAATAATTGTAAGATCTTAGATATGACTAATAATTGGAAGATCTTAGTTATAACTAATGATTCGAAGATCTTAGTTATGACTAATAATTGGAATATTTTAGTTCTGACTAATAATTGTAAGATCTTAGATATGACTAATAATTGGAAGATCTTAGTTAGATATAATTATGATAACTGAAACTTAGTTAAATAAATGTAATTGCGACATACCCTTTATATGGGATTATAATGATATTCATACAACTATAATTCATAAAAGAGGTGGAAGATTATCATATTATATTGATAATATAAATCAATATATTATTATGTATAAAATAGCTAACACATATTATATTACTGGTATCAAAATAGAACTTTAAAATAATTTTCAGACGAACTATTATAATTATTTATAAATAATTGGTAAACTTAATTATGTGATTCCATGCAACATGTTTGTAAACATAAATAAAGATAATTATCACATACAACTTTTCATATCTACATTAATTGATATCATTTATTCAAATAATAATGATTTACCATACGCAAATAGACTTTAAATTACCGACATTTATATAATTGACCAAATAGCTAGTGTTATTATATTTAATTATGTAAATTATGAAATTAATAAAATACAATTTTATTATATATATATCATCAAAAATATATATCACCCCGGAATGTGATTATTCGACCGAGTAAGCTTCTATATTATTTAATAATAATTTATTAAAATTAATGTTAATGATAATAATTATATGAATATGTTTGTTTCAAAAGCTTTAAATAATATATTACATTAATTTACCTCTAGAGGATTTGAAGATAACACCGTTTAAGAAGGAACCATAGTCATTAAATATATCATCGTCACTATTATCCATTGTTATATACAATAAATTTAAAGTATATATACTTTAAAACCTAAATAAAATTCAAATAATAAAAATATTTATATTTCGCCATCTATTGGGGGTGATAATTGATTATTATCTTTGGTCGTTATATTTATAAATATCGAAAGGGTCAAATACATTAGTCTGATCATGTCTGGCTTTGGGGAATATCCAGTTGAATATAACTCTAAAGTTCATGGAGCTTATGATCCAGCAAAATATTATGGAAAAGGTTACTATTTAAGAAATCATAAATTATTTATAAATCGTATTTTAAATAATATAGTATTTAAATACTTTAAATTAAAAATATTATTCAAGGGCATTATCATTTTGAAATATCTAATATAAATCTAAATTGCAAAATTTAATTTAGAATAATTCTGTACTAATGTAATTTTTTAATAGCCGATACTAAACTCGGAGATGTCAAACTTGGGCAACTCAGTGAATGGTTAGGAAGACGTAGTTTTGCCCCTGCAAGCATTGCTCGTGCATCTAGCAGGGCTTCATGGAGATGGGCTCAGAAATACCTAATTGTTAAGCGTCCAACTGTTGCCCCACTCATCCACATCATTGGCGTAACATCATTCATTTCGTACTTACTTGTCCGTAGCACTTTATGTTAGTATATTCACATTGAATTATTTCATATTTAGAGTATATTTATTAATATAGCTTATAGTTTTTTGTGATACAAATTCTAGATGGGCGCATTTAAAATAATATTAGTGACATTAGTATTAGATAATATCTATTAATAGCACTGTTTCATGGTTGAATCTGTAAGCTATAAAAAAATAAATGATATATATCAATATATATTATATTAATAATAAGTATATTTACATTAATATAAATACATTATATAGTATATATATTATATATATTCTGAATTAATATTATATACACAATATATGTAGCATTGGTATATATTATGTATGTAATTTGTTGTAATCAGTAAGTAATTTGTTAGTATTATTTATTCATGTTATATAATATTGTTAAGTGATTAATGTGGTAAAGCAATTTGCAGTAACCAAAATTTATCTAATTTATTCTAATTTATTTTTAAAAACACATAGAATCAAACACAAACATTATAATTATAGTATATGAACATAGTTTAGCATCAAATTTATATGAAATAATTTTTTAAAAAACCAACATAGAAACAAACTCAACCAAATAATATAATTACGGTATATGAACAAAGCCTGACATTAAATTTATTAAAAAAAATACCACAGCAACAAACACAAACAAAGGCCTCTTATAGTATTTATAACACATTATCCATTATTTAATGCAGTGGGTAGTCATGCTTTGATTGTTAGTGTCATGGTATAGCAGCTCAGTCGAGTTTTAACATTTATGCTAAAGGTTAGATCCATAGCTACATTGTAGATACATGTTTGTGGTTAGTGTTATAGTAATACCACCTAATGCAGTTCATTTATCTTACTTGCTGTGGTTAATTACATAGTATTGCAGCCTAGTGCAATTCATATGTCCTAGTCTCACAATATAGTAGTACTATACAATGCATACATTTAAATTCATATTTATGCTAGCATAGTATAGCCTATACCTTCCTATATATACATCGAGATCACGGCATGATACATCGATTTACTCGAGGCTCAAATTTCGATTATGAAAAACTTCTATAAATATAATGGGAAAAGATATTGCTTTTATAGCTTATATATTTAAAATGTTATAATTTTATTTCTTTATTAACAGTTAAAGGTCAAATTCCTACTAATGTAGTGTATTGTACCTTTGATTGTTTACAAAGAAAGTAAAATAAAAATCCATTTTATATATGAAAAAAAAATATATGTGCTGCTTTTAATCACTACAGTTTGGTTTTATTCATAACAGTAAATGTAGTTATGTATCGCTTATCATATTTTTGACATTATAAAAGTATACAAAATTTGTGTTTAATAATATGAAGAATTATTTATCGAATCTATTTTAATAGTAATAAATTCTTAATTATTTATTGAATTAAATCTAAATTATATTAAAATAAACATATTAAATATTATGGTAATTTATTAATTCAAATTAAATCATTATTTATTTATTTAAATATATTATGTGTGAAGGTAAAGTTTTTACGTCAACGTTTTACGATTGTAAATTCTATGCCAGAGGAAAAATTAAATACCACATAATTCCTCTTCATTTTCTTGCTGTAATCAAATTACAATCTGAAAATTGAACTGCTTTTTCTTTCTTGACACTCGTCAAATTACATTTTAATTTCAGAGATAAAGTGAAAATGTTCTTCATCTGCAATCTAATTTCATTTAAAAAATATAATACTTATTATAAATATATATTTTCTATTGTATTCAATAATATTCAATTAATTCAAATTTATTATATCACAGCTTACCACCGACACACCAAGTACCATTAAATGTTGAAGTTAGAGTTTAAGAAGAAGTAATAAATCCTTTAAAAAAATACTTTTAAAATTTGTTAATTAAATTATTAAACATTTTAATTTATTTATATCTCATTATATAAATATAGATAAAATGACAATATTAATAGTATTTGAATTATATATATTGCACAATGTTATAGAATTTATAAAAATAATAAATTTTTAAATAACATAAGACTAAATGTTTTATAATTTTGAATTACAATGAATCATGGAAACAATAAATAGTAATATTAAAGATGTAATGGACAGTTATTCAAATCTTAAATATAATTATCAGTAATATACAAATTATTGAAATTTATATGAACAACGAATATTATAGAATGAGTTTAATTTGGAATTGGTAATAATTAGTCGAATAAGATCGTTGATACAAATTGTGGCTGGAATCATAGATTTAGACATTCAATTTGTTTGAAACAAGGTTTACAGACTGGTCTCGTAAGACCTGAGAGTTGTCCATGTAAAACAGATCTAGCCAAACACCTGCCGCAATGTATCCCTCCACAATGCCAGCAGTGATGCTAAAGGGTGGTGAGAAAAGGAGTTATATTACAAGAGGAGAGAGATGGTAGTGGTATTAAGGATTTAGTTGGTTGCTGTAATAAGGGATGGGTTTTTCTAGATCCATAACTAGTAGATATTAACTATTCCTTCATCTCAAACCTCAATATCCTTTTTTCCTACACCATAATATATAACCCATTATTCATTTTCCTAACTACCTATTCTTCTTACACTTCATAACTCCTACTTCCTAAACTCCAATGCCCTTCTTCCTATAACCAACAACCCCTACATCCTACAGCAATTACTTTTCCTACCTATATTCTTCTTATTTCACTAATACACCCGCGCACATATATCTACCTTTTTATTGTAATTTTCAAAAGGTATTGAGCAGCTGCAATGACTAGCTGATCTTAATATCTTCCAGTCGATACTGACGGACTGCAGTTCTGCTGCCAATTGTTGAACCGTCAAAGATTGTAAGTCGGTATTCCGCTGTCAAATAAGCAATTGTTATGCAATACAATGTTTATAAAATCTTATTTCTACTGATACCTATTGAAATCTGTTTAAATTCATCTGAAATATAATCTATCTTGTGTGTATAAAATGATATATTCTTGATTTAACTGCTCTACGTAACTATAACTATACCTTTGCTGCTTTCAGGTGATTAGGTCTGGACTTCCTTCCATCCAAAAGCAGTTTATTAAAATCAATACTTTCACTTGCAGACATTGTAGAAAGTGAATTTAACAACTGCACATCATCTTTGTTTAGGATACTACTAATTTCTGTTAACCTCTAGGTGGTGGTGGGAATTGGTGTAATAAATAAGATATTGAGGTATGTATAGGTTTAAATTAAATAATATCCATAACTTTGATTTATATATATGATTTTTCATTTATAACTCTTTTTTTAATAATTTTTTTTTAAATGTACATAATTTATTGTAGAAAAATGTAATTTCTTTGTTTTATTAATTAAATAATAAATAGTTGTTTTGAATGTAAGTTATATATATGTTTATGGATTCTCCAATGGATACAATTATTAAAATATTAATTAAGTATTTATTAAAATTATATCATAAAATATACCCTTGAAATAATATACAACCCTTGACCTGATAAAAAATATATTATAAATATGAACTACTTTACTCTGGTCATAGTGTATACCATAAAGGCATCTTTAAATACAATACTTATGTAAAATGGGATATGTAAAAACCAATTATATTTCTGTAATAGTGTATATATAGGACAGTAATTTAGTAAATACTACACAAATGTACTTAATTAAATCATCTTTCAATTTCATTAATGACCTCTATAAATAGAAATGACTATATTTAAGGCACAATGATAAAATAGAAATATTAAGTGTAAATATATCATCCTAACATAACATATTAAACTTGCAAACTAAAAGTAAAATAATATTGAGTAATAAGGCATATCATTTATATCTAAATATATAAATATTTCTAATTTGTCGAAAAGTAATCATTTTATTAATATATTAATTTAATAATTATTTATATTATAAATTAATTCTGTATTTTTTCAGTGAAATGCTATATTATTAATATATTTATTGAGATTGCTTAAAAAATGTGCAATACAAAAACTACAAGAATATCTTAAAATATTTCATAAATTACATTTAACATTCATAACATTAGAATACAAAATATTTGATAGCTAGTACATATATTTAATTTACTAAATAAATAATATCAATAAAGAATTTTAATAATTGTCCTAGAAATTATTAATAAAAATATAAATTTACAGTAAATTTTTTAGAATTTTTGAAATAATTTATTTTTATATTTAACTAATTATATTTCAATTTTTATATAAACTTATTTATAAATATTAATAGATGATATAAATATATAGTAATATATATAATAAATGTTTAATAAAGAGAAGTTGGTTTTCTCTTAAAAAATCCTAGACAAATATTATTCATCTTTAGAAACAAAATTAGTTGCAGAAATGATTTAATATTGAAAACAAAATGTTAAATGATTATAGAAAATGAAAAAAATAAACAGACTTTTTTTTAGTCTTTCAATGAATGGTATATATAGAGAGAGAGAGTACGGGAAGAGGGAGGAAGGTAAAGATGAGATGGGGTATTTATATATAAGAGAGAGAAATCACCTTATCCAGTAGGGCCGAATGGTCAGTAAGAGATTCCGTGTGGGATTTCAATGAACAAATAACATTGTGTATCTTCTCTCTTGTGTGAACCATATTATCATAGCGACAGTAGAGCCCAGACCAAAATCTGATGGAGGCATGGGTTAAAGTTATGATGCAGTGCAACGGCATAGATTATGGGTCCACAAACTTAAAGCACTGTGGAGCTGTTGAGGGTATCAGATGGATTTGAAGTTGGGCTATTTTCGAGAAGAAGGGGTTCATGTAATCAGTTTTATTCAACTTAAGCCACGCCCACAATGAGAATGTGCGTTCTTTCAATCTACAGTTTATAGGATAGAGGTTAATAGGTCAATAAATAACAGCATGTAATATAAATATTGCAAATGCAACAAACCAATTAAATTATATGAATCAATTTTATGTAATAAACTTTGACCTCACTAGTACCTTATAATATATTCTGACCTCACTAGTACCTTATAATATATTCTGACCTCACTAGTACCTTATAATATATTCTGACCTCACTAGTACATTATAATATATTCTGACCTCACTAGTACCTTATAATATATTCTGACCTCACTACCTTATAATATATTCTGACCTCACTACCTTATAATATATTCTGACCTCACTAGTACCTTATAATATATTCTGACCTCACTACCTTATAATATATTCTGACCTCACTAGTATCATATAATATATTCTGACCTCACTACTTTATAATATATTCTGACCTCACTACCTTATAATATATTCTGACCTCACTACCTTATAATATATTCTGACCTCACTAGTACCATATAATATATTCTGACCTCACTACCTTATAATATATTCTGACCTCACTAGTACCTTATAATATATTCTGACCCCACTACCTTATAATATATTCTGACCCCACTACTTTATAATATATTCTGACCCCACTACCTTATAATATATTCTGACCTCACTACCTTATACTATATTCTGACCTCACTAGTACCATATAATATATTCTGACCTCACTACCTTATAATATATTCTGACCTCACTACCTTATAATATATTCTGACCTCACTACCTTATAATATATTCTGACCTCACTAGTACCATATAATATATTCTGACCTCACTACCTTATAATATATTCTGACCTCACTAGTACCTTATAATATATTCTGACCCCACTACCTTATAATATATTCTGACCCCACTACTTTATAATATATTCTGACCTCACTACCTTATAATATATTCTGACCTCACTAGTACCTTATAATATATTCTGACCCCACTACCTTATAATATATTCTGACCCCACTATTTTATAATATATTCTGACCCCACTACCTTATAATATATTCTGACCTCACTAGTACCTTATAATATATTCTGACCTCACTACCTTATAATATATTCTGACCTCACTACCTTATAATATATTCTGACCTCACTAGTACCTTATAATATATTCTGACCTCACTACTTTATAATATATTATGACCTCACTACCTTATAATATATTCTGACCTCACTAGTACCATATAATATATTCTGACCTCACTACCTTACAATATATTCTGACCTCACTAGTACCTTATAATATATTCTGACCCCACTAGTACCTTATAATATATTCTGACCTCACTACTTTATAATATATTCTGACCTCACTAGTACCTTATAATATATTCTGACCTCACTACCTTATAATATATTCTGACCTCACTACCTTATAATATATTCTGACCCCACTAGTACCTTATAATATATTCTGACCTCACTACCTTATAATATATTCTGACCCCACTACCTTATAATATATTCTGACCTCACTAGTACCTTATAATATATTCTGACCTCACTAGTACCTTATAATATATTCTGACCTCACTACCTTATAATATATTCTGACCCCACTAGTACCTTATAATATATTCTGACCTCACTACCTTATAATATATTCTGACCCCACTACCTTATAATATATTCTGACCTCACTAGTACCTTATAATATATTCTGACCTCACTAGTACCTTATAATATATTCTGACCTCACTACCTTATAATATATTCTGACCTCACTACCTTATAATATATTCTGACTTCACTACCTTATAATATATTCTGACCTCACTACCTTATAATATATTCTGACCCCACTACCTTATAATATATTCTGACCTCACTACCTTATAATATATTCTGACCTCACTACCTTATAATATATTCTGACCCCACTACCTTATAATATATTCTGACCTCACTAGTACCATATAATATATTCTGACCTCACTACCTTATAATATATTCTGACCTCACTAGTACCATATAATATATTCTGACCTCACTACCTTATAATATATTCTGACCCCAGTACCTAATAATATATTCTGACCTCACTAGTACCTTATAATATATTCTGACCTCACTACCTTATAATATATTCTGACTTCACTAGTACCTTATAATATATTCTGACCTCACTACCTTATAATATATTCTGACTTCACTAGTACCTTATAATATATTCTGACCTCACTATCTTATAATATATTCTGACCCCACTACCTTATAATATATTCTGACCTCACTACCTTATAATATATTCTGACCCCACTAGTACCTTATAATATATTCTGACCTCACTAGTACCTTATAATATATTCTGACCTCACTACCTTATAATATATTCTGACTTCACTACCTTATAATATATTCTGACCTCACTACCTTATAATATATTCTGACCCCACTACCTTATAATATATTCTGACCTCACTACCTTATAATATATTCTGACCTCACTAGTACCATATAATATATTCTGACCTCACTACCTTATAATATATTCTGACCTCACTAGTACCATATAATATATTCTGACCTCACTACCTTATAATATATTCTGACCCCACTACCTTATAATATATTCTGACCTCACTATCTTATAATATATTCTGACCCCACTACCTTATAATATATTCTGACCCCACTAGTACCTTATAATATATTCTGACCTCACTATCTTATAATATATTCTGACCCCACTACCTTATAATATATTCTGACTTCACTAGTACCTTATAATATATTCTGACCTCACTATCTTATAATATATTCTGACCCCACTACCTTATAATATATTCTGACCTCACTACCTTATAATATATTCTGACCCCACTACCTTATAATATATTCTGACCTCACTACCTTATAATATATTCTGACCCCACTACCTAATAATATATTCTGACCTCACTAGTACATTATAATATATTCTGACCCCACTACCTTATAATATATTCTGACTTCACTAGTACCTTATAATATATTCTGACCTCACTACCTTATAATATATTCTGACCCCACTACCTTATAATATATTCTGACCTCACTACCTTATAATATATTCTGACCTCACTACCTTATAATATATTCTGACCCCACTACCTTATAATATATTCTGACCTCACTAGTACCATATAATATATTCTGACCTCACTACCTTATAATATATTCTGACCTCACTAGTACCATATAATATATTCTGACCTCACTACCTTATAATATATTCTGACCCCACTACCTAATAATATATTCTGACCTCACTAGTACCTTATAATATATTCTGACCTCACTACCTTATAATATATTCTGACTTCACTAGTACCTTATAATATATTCTGACCTCACTACCTTATAATATATTCTGACCCCACTAGTACCTTATAATATATTCTGACCTCACTAGTACCTTATAATATATTCTGACCTCACTACCTTATAATATATTCTGACTTCACTAGTACCTTATAATATATTCTGACCTCACTATCTTATAATATATTCTGACCCCACTACCTTATAATATATTCTGACCTCACTACCTTATAATATATTCTGACCCCACTAGTACCTTATAATATATTCTGACCTCACTAGTACCTTATAATATATTCTGACCTCACTACCTTATAATATATTCTGACCTCACTACCTTATAATATATTCTGACCCCACTACCTAATAATATATTCTGACCTCACTAGTACCTTATAATATATTCTGACCTCACTACCTTATAATATATTCTGACTTCACTAGTACCTTATAATATATTCTGACCTCACTACCTTATAATATATTCTGACTTCACTAGTACCTTATAATATATTCTGACCTCACTATCTTATAATATATTCTGACCCCACTACCTTATAATATATTCTGACCCCACTAGTACCTTATAATATATTCTGACCTCACTATCTTATAATATATTCTGACCCCACTACCTTATAATATATTCTGACTTCACTAGTACCTTATAATATATTCTGACCTCACTATCTTATAATATATTCTGACCCCACTACCTTATAATATATTCTGACCCCACTAGTACCTTATAATATATTCTGACCTCACTATCTTATAATATATTCTGACCCCACTACCTTAAAATATAGCCTATTAACCTTAAATCAATTCGATCCTTCTCACAGTTGCCTATAAAAGTTCCAAACTGACAAGAGAACAAATGATCATGAAGAGTTAAAAGAAACAATTCATTAAATTCAAATTTTGCAGGGTATTGATTGGTCAACTGTGTCGAATGTAAATATGTGATTGATTATATTTATGATGTAACAATGTAATGAGCAAAAATTTCCTTCTTTTAAATAATATTTGATAGAAAACAATTTTAACATTGTTAATATATTCGTAAACACACTTAAAAAAAGTGTTGTTTTTCTGTTCGGAATTCAATTCCGACAAAAAAGCAATTACGACATGTTACATTTTTCCGTTGACATAGAACATTATTTATAAACGTAAAACACAGACATAATGAATTTTCACCTTAAATATATGGACATTGAAAAATTGATTCAATATATTAGATAACATAAATATGTATCGGGATTGTTAGAGGTGTAGAGTGACCTGGATATAATAATAGTGATTTTGTAATAGCTGATGAAATAGCTGATTATATAAGAACTGCTAACTTGCCAAACAGCATCCAAGAACTGGGTGAAAATAGGTGATAATTCATTGTGATCAATTGTATTCAAATAGCCACACCGGTCAATAAACTTGTGACCAAACGAGAGCCACTCTTTCTCAATAAGGGTCTGAGGGGCATGGCTAGTCAATGAAGAGGGCGTGGCTAGTTAATGGAGAAGGAGTGGCTATTTAATGAAGAGGGTGTGGCTAGTTAAATGAGAAGGTGTGGCTAGTTAATGAAAGGTGTGGCTAGTTAAATAACCGGGTTTGGTTAGTTAATTGAGGGTATGTCTAGTTAATGGAAAGGGCGTGGCTAGTATATGAACAGGGTGTGTTAGTTAGTTAATATAGAGAGTGTGGTTAGTTAATGGAGATAGATAATGATGTTAGTTAATATAGAGGGTGTGGTTAGTTAATATAGAGGGTGTGGCTAGTTAATATAGAGGGTGTGGTTAGTTAATGGAGATAGATAATGATGTTAGTTAATATAGAGGGTGTGGTTAGTTAATATAGAGGGTGTGGCTAGTTAATATAGAGGGTGTGGCTAGTTAATATAGAGGGTGTGGCAAGTTAATATAGAGGGCGTGACTAGTTAATATAGATAATGATGTTAGTTAATTGAGAGGGTGTGGTTAGTTAATATAGAGGGTGTGGTTAGTTAATATAGAGGGTGTGGTTAGTTAATATAGAGGGTGTGGTTAGTTAATATAGAGGGTGTGACTAGTTAATATAGATAATGATGTTAGTTAATTGAGAGGGTGTGGTTAGTTAATATAGAGGGTGTGGTTAGTTAATATAGAGGGTGTGGTTAGTTAATATAGAGGGTGTGGTTAGTTAATATAGAGGGTGTGACTAGTTAATATAGAGGGTGTGGCTAATTAATATAGAGGATGTGGCTAGTTAATATAGAGGGTGTGGTTAGTTAATGGAGATAATGATGTTAGTTAATATAGAGGGTGTGGCTAGTTAATAAAGAGGGTGTGGCTAGTTAATAAAGAGGGTGTGGCAAGTTAATAAAGAAGGCATGGCTAGTTAATAAAGATAGAGTGGATAGTTAATAAAGAGGGCGTGGCTAGTTAATAAAGAGGGTGTGGCAAGTTAATAAAGAGGGCGTGGATAGTTAATGAAGAGGGTGTGGCTAGTTAATAAAGCGAGTGTTGTTAGTTAATAAAGAGGGTGTGGCAAGTTAATAAAGAGGGCGTGGCAAGTTAATAAAGAGGGCGTGGCTAGTTAATGAAGAGGGTATGGCTAGTTAATAAAGCGAGTGTTGTTAGTTAATAAAGAGGGTGTGGCAAGTTAATAAAGAGGGCGTGGCTAGTTAATGAAGAGTGTGTGGCTAGTTAATAAAGCGAGTGTTGTTAGTTAATAAAGAGGGTGTGGCTAGTTAATAAAGAGGGCGTGGCAAGTTAATAAAGAGGGCGTGGCTAGTTAATGAGAAGGGTATGGCTAGTTAATAAAGCGAGTGTTGTTAGTTAATAAAGAGGGCGTGGCAAGTTAATAAAGAGGGCGTGGCTAGTTAATGAAGAGCGTGTGGCTAGTTAATAAAGAGGGCGTGGCAAGTTAATAAAGAGGGCGTGGCTAGTTAATGAAGAGCGTGTGGCTAGTTAATAAAGCGAGTGTTGTTAGTTAATAAAGAGGGTGTGGCTAGTTAATAAAGAGGGCGTGGCAAGTTAATAAAGAGGGCGTGGCTAGTTAATGAGAAGGGTATGGCTAGTTAATAAAGCGAGTGTTGTTAGTTAATAAAGAGGGCGTGGCAAGTTAATAAAGAGGGCGTGGCTAGTTAATGAAGATCGTGTGGCTAGTTAATAAAGAGGGCGTGGCAAGTTAATAAAGAGGGCGTGGCTAGTTAATGAAGAGGGTGTGGCTAGTTAATAAAGCGAGTGTTGTTAGTTAATAAAGAGGGTGTGGCAAGTTAATAAAGAGGGCGTGGCTAGTTAATGAAGAGCGTGTGGCTAGTTAATAAAGCGAGTGTTGTTAGTTAATAAAGAGGGTGTGGCTAGTTAATAAAGAGGGCGTGGCAAGTTAATAAAGAGGGCGTGGCTAGTTAATGAGAAGGGTATGGCTAGTTAATAAAGTGAGTGTTGTTAGTTAATAAAGAGGGCGTGGCAAGTTAATAAAGAGGGCGTGGCTAGTTAATGAAGAGCGTGTGGCTAGTTAATAAAGAGGGCGTGGCAAGTTAATAAAGAGGGCGTGGCTAGTTAATGAAGAGGGTGTGGCTAGTTAATAAAGCGAGTGTTGTTAGTTAATAAAGAGGGTGTGGCTAGTTAATAAAGAGGGCGTGGCAAGTTAATAAAGAGGGCGTGGCTAGTTAATGTGAAGGGTATGGCTAGTTAATAAAGCGAGTGTTGTTAGTTAATAAAGAGGGTGTGGCAAGTTAATAAAGAGGGCGTGGCTAGTTAATGAAGAGCGTGTGGCTAGTTAATAAAGAGGGTGTGGCAAGTTAATAAAGAGGGCGTGGCTAGTTAATGAGAAGGGTGTGGCTAGTTAATAAAGCGAGTGTTGTTAGTTAATAAAGAGGGTGTGGCAAGTTAATAAAGAGGGCGTGGCTAGTTAATGAAGAGCGTGTGGCTAGTTAATAAAGAGGGCGAGGCAAGTTAATAAAGAGGGCGTGGCTATTTAATGAAGAGGGTGTGGCTAGTTAATAAAGAGGGTGAGGCAAGTTAATAAAGAGGGCGTGGCTATTTAATGAAGAGCGTGTGGCTAGTTAATAAAGAGGGCGTGGCTATTTAATGAAGAGCGTGTGGCTAGTTAATAAAGAGGGCGTGGCAAGTTAATAAAGAGGGCGTGGCTATTTAATGAAGAGGGTGTGGCTAGTTAATGAAGAGCGTGTGGCTAGTTAATAAAGCGAGTGTTGTTAGTTAATGTAGAGGGTTAGTTAATACCCTACTAACAAGAAATCCGTGGAATGTTCTATAAAATGGATCAAGAAGTAAACAAGCAATTGAACACGTCTGGGCTGTCCTGTCCCATCCATCAGAACAATGCACGAGTACGCTTGTACCATCCTTTATGGTCTGGTGGGTTGTAGAGGGGGTAGAGGGGTATGGTTGGATGTAGTAGTGAATTGAAGTATAGTAGTATGTAGGTATCAGATACAATGGGAATTGAGTGTGATTTACTATGTAGTGTTATTACGTTGTTGGAGTTGGAGTTAATGAGGTGTAGTAGTTATGGTGGGTGAGTAAAGAGGATTATGGATATCAACAGAGGGGTCAGTTCTAATCTACATAGGTATATGTTCAAGACACGGAGAGGTTTCAGTGTTAGTGTCAACTCACCCTAGATATAAATACAGAGGTGTCAGTTCTAGTGACAATATCAGTGTCAACTTTCCCTAGCTATTAATATAGAGGTGTCAGTGTCAGTTTTAACTCACCCTGGCTATAAATACAGAGGTGTCAGTTCTAGTGACAATATCAGTGTCAACTTTCCCTAGCTATTAATATAGAGGTGTCAGTGTCAGTTTTAACTTACCCTGGCTATAAATACAGAGGTGTCCATCACAGATTTAATGTGTTTTAACCATCCACAAGATTCCAAGTCATTAAGAAATCCACTCATACTTACATTCTTTGTCTCGGAGACTGCATATTAAGTTATGGGGTTATGAACTATGGGGTTGTGAGATAATGGAGTTACAACATTATGGAGCCGTGAATTTAAAGGATTATAGTGTTGTGGGTTAAGAGTTTTGAGGGATATAAAATGATATGCCTATATGCCTATAATGATATGCCTATATTAGATGTGATGAAGCCAATAAATGGGGGAAGAGGGAAGGGGTTAATAATTATTTGGTGTTAGGATTTAGTGTCTGGATTATATGGTTAGTGTCTAGATTATAGGAGTTAGTGTCTGGATTGTATGCTTGAAACAAAATAACAAGAAACAAATATTATATACAAATTAGATTCATTTGTATTCAAGTAAGAGGTCAGAGGTCAGAACTCATATATACTCTCCACAAGTTTCTGAAGACTCGCCCTCATTACATGAATATTTTCTATTCCAATGAATTGAAATTTGATGTTGGCGTAGAAGTTTTCACTTTCGTAACCTTTACCAGCGGCTCTATTTACCATTGCATTAATCTAGGTGGTGGGATTGTAGTAGGTTAAAATAAGGTAAGGTTGAGTTAGACCAATAAAGTTTCTGTATAGCATTTCTTTAATAAAAATAAAACTGAACATTTCATCAATTCTATATAAAATTTATTATTTGTAGAAATTCAAAAAAGAATTTCAATAATTTACAAAATTTCTAAATTTATTTATCTCTAATATAAATAAATTTTATATATAACATAAATATGAACATATAAGATTTGAATCAAATCCATCCCAGAGTTCAAATTAAATGTAATGAAAGATGTAATAAATAATAATTCAAAATTAGTAAAAACAATTGGTAACCTCAATCCTCAACACCTCAGTTAATGTTACCTTTGACCTCTCCACCTCAGTTAATGGTACCTTTGACCTCTCCACCTCAGTTAATGTTACCTTTGACCTCTCCACCTCAGTTAATGGTACCTTTGACCTCTCCACCTCAGTTAATGGTACCTTTAACCTCTCCACCTCAGTTAATGGTACCTTTGACCTCTCCACATCAGTTAATGGTACCTTTAACCTCTCCACCTCAGTCAATGGTACCTTTGACCTCTCCACCTCAGTTAATGGTACCTTTGACCTCTCCACCTCAGTTAATGGTACCTTTGATCTCTCCACCTCAGTTAATGGTACCTTTGACCTCTCCACCTCAGTTAATGGTACCTTTAACCTCTCCACCTCAGTTAATGGTACCTTTGACCTCTCCACGTCAGTCAATGTTACCTTTGACCTCTCCACGTCAGTCAATGTTACCTTTGACCTCTCCACATCAGTCAATGGTATCTATGACCTCTTCACATCAGTCAATGGTACCTTTGACCTCTCCACCTCAGTCAATGGTACCTATTACCTCTCCACGTCAGTCAATAGTAACATTGACCTCTCCCTATCAGTTAATGGTACCTTTGACCTCTCCAAATCAGTCCCCACCACCTCGGTACCAACCACTTCTGGTTGCAATTGCGTATTACCTACCTTAGGCCTAGTGTCAATGACATACAGGTATTCAGAGTTTGGATTTGCTTTACAGATCGCTTGAAGAAGCCTTTCATCTTCCATACAACGAGCACTAAAGCCTGCCAAAGGTTGGCTAGACCTACAGAGAGCTGCCTAGGGAGAGACGGAGAGGGAGTAGGAAACATGCTGATTACACGAATTTATAATCTCATATAATTACATTTTAGTACTATTGATAACTAATTTATAGTGACATTTCAGTATTATTATTACTATTGCACTAGTGATTAGCTTATATTAGAATGAATTATAAAGAAATAAATACTACATTATCATTTAAGTATATTATTAAGTATTTAATATTTAGTCAAAGCTTGAAAGATAATAACCAAATGTTAGATACACACTCCATATCTAGCCAATATGATTAATAATCAATTCAAAGGTGGACAATAACTCAATTATATTTTTAAAATTATATTTCATTGATTAATTATTGAAATATTTTAATTAAATTTAAAAAGATAATATTTAATTATATGTTTTATAGTAAACAACCTTTGTGGATAATTTTAATAATAGAGTAATCTTAATCATGAATGATTATAATCTATAATTATTATATAATTCACATGTAAACTATATTATTACAGATATAAGAGGTGGATAAACTTTTGTGTTTACATTTAAAAAAAGGAAAGAGTTTCTACAAGATAGATCCACAATTATTTAAGGTCTAAGATTTGTAATGCTTTTGACTTCTCTTAAAAGATCTTGACGTCTTATGGATTTTTAAAATACTTTGAAAACTTGAATAACCATGTTACTTGCATGTAGATAAGACAAGGTAGGAAGACGGCCTTTACTTCTGAAACGTGCAGAACCCAGTAAAACAGGTGTAGGCACTCCAACTGGCATATACAGATGGCTGGGATAAGTGTCGCAGATCTGGTGAAAAGGGCTTATGATTGGAATGTTCATAGAAAAACACCTACAAAATCTATATAGTTCAATATAAATATAAGATTAATTTATATAATGCATAAAGAGCTGAGAATTAGAAAAAGAATGTTATAAATAAAAAACTTAGTTATTATAATTTAAAATATTAATTAAATTACTTTGAAATGATTGGTGCAGATTCTACGAATATAAAAATATGATATTGCTAATTCAACCTCATAGTTTTGATTTATTGAAGACAATACCCAGTTACACCCAGAAACTCCCATGCGAAGATATTCTGAACTAAGATCATAATCATCCCAACCAATCGAATGTTCTGTTATCTCTCCCGATATGTAGTGAAATGCATAGAGGTCATTTAAATTAGCTGTGGGGAAAGTTAGAGGTCATTTAAATTAGATTACACTAGACACTAACATAACTAGTGTAGTGACTATATTTACACTAGACATTAACATAACTAGTGTAGTGACTATATTTACACTAGATACTAACATAACAAGTGTAGTGACTATATTTACACTAGACACTAACATAACTAGAGTAGTGACTATATTTACACTAGATACTAACATAACTAGTGTAGTGACTATATTTACACTAGACACTAACATAACTAGTGTAGTGACTATATTTACACTAGACACTAACATAACTAGTGTAGTGACTATATTTACACTAGATACTAACATAACTAGTTTAGTAACTATATTTACACTAGACACTAACATAACTAGTGTAGTGACTATATTTACACTAGAGGCTAACATAACAAGTGTAGTGACTATATTTACACTAGACACTAACATAACTAGTGTAGTGACTATATTTACACTAGAGACTAACATAACTAGAGTAGTGACTATATTTACACTAGATACTAACATAACAAGTGTAGTGACTATATTTACACTAGTCACTAACATAACTAGAGTAGTGACTATATTTACACTAGACACTAACATAACTAGTGTAGTGACTATATTTACACTAGACACTAACATAACTAGTGTAGTGACTATATTTACACTAGATACTAACATAACTAGTTTAGTAACTATATTTACACTAGACACTAACATAACTAGTGTAGTGACTATATTTACACTAGAGACTAACATAACAAGTGTAGTGACTATATTTACACTAGACACTAACATAACTAGTGTAGTGACTATATTTACACTAGAGACTAACATAACTAGAGTAGTGACTATATTTACACTAGACACTAACATAACTAGTGTAGTGACTATATTTACACTAGACACTAACATAACAAGTGTAGTGACTATATTTACACTAGTTACTAACATAACTAGTGTAGTGACTATATTTACACTAGTCACTAACATAACTAGAGTAGTGACTATATTTACACTAGATACTAACATAACTAGTGTAGTGACTATATTTACACTAGACACTAACATAACTAGAGTAGTGACTATATTTACACTAGACAATAACATAACTAGTGTAGTGACTATATTTACACTAGACACTAACATAACAAGTGTAGTGACTATATTTACACTAGTTGCTAACATAACTAGAGTAGTGACTATATTTACACTAGACACTAACATAACTAGTGTAGTGACTATATTTACACTAGACACTAACATAACAAGTGTAGTGACTATATTTACACTAGTTACTAACATAACTAGTGTAGTGACTATATTTACACTAGTCACTAACATAACTAGAGTAGTGACTATATTTACACTAGATACTAACATAACTAGTGTAGTGACTATATTTACACTAGACACTAACATAACAAGTGTAGTGACTATATTTACACTAGACACTAACATAACTAGTGTAGTGACTATATTTACACTAGACACTAACATAACTAGTGTAGTGACTATATTTACACTAGACACTAACATAACTAGTGTAGTGACTATATTTACACTAGACACTAACATAACAAGTGTAGTGACTATATTTACACTAGACACTAACATAACTAGTGTAGTGACTATATTTACACTAGACACTAACATAACTAGAGTAGTGACTATATTTACACTAGACACTAACATAACTAGTGTAGTGACTATATTTACACTAGACACTAACATAACAAGTGTAGTGACTATATTTACACTAGACACTAACATAACAAGTGTAGTGACTATATTTACACTAGACACTAACATAACTAGAGTAGTGACTATATTTACACTAGAGACTAACATAACTAGTGTAGTGACTATATTTACACTAGACACTAACATAACTAGAGTAGTGACTATATTTACACTAGACACTAACATAACTAGTGTAGTGACTATATTTACACTAGACACTAACATAACTAGTGTAAACACTAACATAACTAGTGTAAACACTAACATAACTAGTGTACACACTAACATAACTAGTGTAAACACTAACATAACTAGTGTAAACACTAACATAACTAGTGTAAACACTAACATAACTAGTGTAAACACTAACATAACTAGTGTAAACACTAACATGGCTGGTGTAAACACTAACATAACTAGTGTAAACACTAACATAACTAGTGTAAACACTAACATAACTAGTGTAAACACTAACATGGCTGGTGTAAACACTAACATAACTAGTGTAAACACTAACATGGCTGGTGTAAACACTAACATAACTAGTGTAAACACTATCATGGCTGGTGTAAACACTAACATGGCTGGTGTAAACACTAACATAACTAGTGTAAACACTAACATAACTAGTGTAAACACTAACATAACTAGTGTAAACACTAACATAACTAGTGTAAACACTAACATGGCTGGTGTAAACACTAACATAACTAGTGTAAACACTAACATAACTAGTGTAAACACTAACATGGCTGGTGTAAACACTAACATAACTAGTGTAAACACTAACATAACTAGTGTAAACACTAACATAACTAGTGTAAACACTAACATAACTAGTGTAAACACTAACATAACTAGTGTAAACACTAACATATCTAGTGTAAACACTAACATAACTAGTGTAAACACTAACATAACTAGTGTAAACACTAACATGGCTGGTGTAAACACTAACATGGCTGGTGTAAACACTAACATAACTAGTGTAAACACTAACATAACTAGTGTAAACACTAACATAACTAGTGTAAACACTAACATAACTAGTGTAAACACTAACATAACTAGTGTAAACACTAACATAACTAGTGTAAACACTAACATAACTAGTGTAAACACTAACATGGCTGGTGTAAACACTAACATAACTAGTGTAAACACTAACATGGCTGGTGTAAACACTAACATAACTAGTGTAAACACTAACATAACTAGTGTAAACACTAACATAACTAGTGTAAACACTAACATGGCTGGTGTAGGGCCTCAAGTGATGACACAACATCAACGCAGTCACGATCTCGCGGAATCACAAAATGCAGGTAAAGGAAATTGCTACAACGAATTTGTATAGGGGAGCCATCATGAGTTAAAGGCAGCTTGTCAATAGCTGCGATGTGAAGATGGAGCACCTGGTGGCAAAAAAGTGTATATCCTATGTAAATATATAATTATGCAAGTATATTTATAATTCTATATTGTAAATATTAAAGACAAACCCATGTTTCTTTTTTTCCATTAGGATCTACAAATATTAAATGCGTAGCTGTGATGTACAATATTCCCAAAGTGCACTTCCTTGTACCATATCTATTTATCATCTTTACATCCACAACCTAATGTAGAGTGAACAATTAAATTTTAAATTATTAAGAACATAATTAAATTTGCTGAAATTGTAATATTTAATTAATATAGTATATGCTCTGTTATAAGGTGCTTCACTTCGATATTTTATTCATAAATGTAGTTTTAAATAATATATATATTACATGAAATATTGATATATAATATTTTGATATAAATTGTTTACTGGTTACAGATAATGTAGATAATAACAATTTATAATGTATCATAAATTATTATCATGGAAATAGAAATGTATTCTAAAAGTAGTTCCAATTATTGTTATATTAATAATAACATTATAATGTATAGATAGATATTGAAAAAGTTTAACTACATTATAAAAAATAAATTTAAAAATGTATTAATACCTCCAATTTAATTCAAGAACAATTATCTAATATTGTGAAATATTTTTAAACTTATAGATTCTTAACATCGAGAGTTTTCATTAAAAGCATTAATTGCAGTATAGTTCATTTCAGTTTAAACTCAATATTTAATTGCAGTTTAGTTAATTGCGGTTTAAACTCAATATTTAATTGCAGTTTAAACTCAATATTTAATTGCAGTTTAGTTGATTGCAGTTTAGTTAATTGCAGTTTAAACTCAATATTTAATTGCAGTTTAGTTAATTCAGTTTAGTTAATTGCAGTATAGTTAATTGCAGTTTAAACTCAATATTTAATTGTAGTTTAGTTAATTGCAATTTAAACTCAATATTTAATTGCAGTTTAGTTAATTGCAGTTTAAACTCAATATTTAATTGCAGTTTAGTTAATTGCAGTTTAAACTTAATATTTAATTGCAGTTTAGTTAATTGCAGTTTAAACTCAATATTTAATTGCAGTTTAGTTGATTGCAGTTTAGTTAATTACAGTTTAGTTAATTGCAGTTTAGTTAATTGCATTTTAGTTAATTGCAGTTTAGTTAATTGCAGTTTAGTTAATTGCACTTTAAACTCAATATTTAATTGCAGTTTAGTTAACTGCAGTTTAAAAACAATATTTAATTGCAGTTTAGTTAACTGCAGTTTAGTTAATTGCAGTTTATTTAATTACAGTTTAGTTAATTGTAATTTAGTTAATTGCAGTTTAGTTAATTGCGTTTAGTTAATTGCAGTTTAGTTAATTGCAGTTTAAACTCAATATTTAATTGCAGTTTAGTTAATTGCAGTTTAAACTCAATATTTAATTGCAGTTTAGTTAATTGCAGTTTAAACTCAATATTTAATTGCAATTTAGTTAATTGCAGTTTAAACTCAATATTTAATTGCAGTAAAGTTAATTGCAGTTTAAACTCTATATTTAATTGTAGTTTAGTTAATTACAATTTAAACTCAATATTTAATTGCAATTTAGTTAATTGCAGTTTAAACTCAATATTTAATTGCAGTGAAATTAATTGCAGTTTAAACTCTATATTTAATTGCAGTTTAAATTCAATATTTAATTGCAGTTTAAATTCAATATTTAATTGCAGTATAGTTAATTACAGTCTAGTAAATTACAGTCTATTTAATTGCAGTATAGTACATTTAAACTAGTTAATTGCAGTCTAGTTTATTGCATTATAGTTTTTTGCAGTCTAGTTAAAAACTAGTGACTATTGCAACACTAATAGATTACATTTTAGTTACTATTACAACACTATTAGATTTCAGTTACAAAATATGTGTATAAAATCGTAACTCATTATAATAACAAACTTATGCTCAAATAAACTATTTTGTGTGAGTTTACATAACTGTTTTTAAATAAATATAATATATAGTAGTAAATATTAATATATATTATTATATATAATTCTCGGATTACATATTGAAGAAGAGTCACACCTTTAAATCACCGAATAGAATTTCTTGATTTTAATGCATGATTGTAATATTAATGAATATATTTATGAAAATAATTAAATATTATAAATACTAGAAAATGCTAGAAATTATGTTTTTTAAATATATATTTTTAGTTTCGTAATAATATGAAATTTATTATTCTTATATAAATAAATATTAGTTGTATGTTTAAATATATGAAATAAGTAAATTAACCATAATCATAGTTTACTTAGTCTGCTATACACTATGATTTTATTTAATATTAATAAGGAATGAATAAATGAAAATTTTAATAATAACATTGTTATATAGAAAAAGCTATTAATTAATCAATTAATAAGTATCTACCTAATAAGTCAAAAGTAATTTATGATTTCATGTTGGTAGGTAAATAGACCAAATACTCACAGCTAGTATGGCAGTTGGTGGCCATGGCATTAGTTGTCCGTTGGTTGATCTGTAATAGTCGAATAATTTCTGGTGATCTTAAGCAAACAATGCAATTGCATATGTACATTCAGTATATGAATTATATACAATATATACATATTCATATTATATATAGCTACGCTATCTAATCAAGAAAGTATTACTTCAAATACCTAATATACAATTATTAATGAATATCATTAGTTAAAGTTTTGTGGAAATATACTTTAAGGTATACAATATTATCATAACTGACCAATCAATGATGTCAATAATAAGTTTTTGTAATGAAACTATGTCACCATACAGTTAGCAGTAAGAAATTATAGTTTATATAAAATATATTTGTTGTGTAATAATATATTTATCATGGATAAAATACAATTTAGCTATTTATAACAATTTATAACAATACATTCCAGTTGATTCATAAGAAGAAGATTGGACTGATTATGATATACCATTTGTGTAAATGATTGTATCCGAAATTTGATGGTCTAACACTTGCTACTCAGAGAAATAATTGTAGACAATTTTGCAAATTTAACGTCCATAACAATTTATTTAAAACAACAACAACGTAGTACTTAGATAGATAGTGAATATTATCTTCCTATATTTCATCCTCTATGCGTTTATATTTCTGTAGTCTTAATATTTAAACTAATAATCACCAGGAAAGTTAGCATAACCATCTTAAAAAGAAAGGATCTGCTAATATGAACATATATGAGTTCGTAAATTGATTGCACAACGAGTTCTGCGAGATCAAAATTAGTTCGGCTCACATTAGCCTCGGAAAATGTTAAGTTGAAAAGAAACATAGTTATCTAACATCATTAGGATTTCTTCCAACGTGTAAAAATTGTATATGGTTATAACTTTTAGTGAATACATTGTTCACCATTCTCAATATCTTCAATATTCTTTAATATTGACAGTAATAAAGAACTAATATTATTAGTATTGTTATTCTTATTAACTGTAAATAATACTATAAATATATATATTTAATAATAGTATTAATATACATTGCATATTGACTAAATATCTTTAATTAACTTCACTAATATATATATATACTGTATATACTTCATATATAGTATGAATGTTTGTGACAAATTCATTGTTTAACTCGTAAGATCTCCTGTAATTAACAGATATAACTCAACCTTAATAGTCGATAGATTACCACACCAAAAGGATATACCACTCACCAACAACTAAACTCGCTAGTAATATTTTAAGCCAATGATTATACTGAAATGAGACCCTGATCTAATTATGTTTCTAATACGTTTTATATTTTATAACATTAATTCGAAGCTCTGTATTTTACTTTATATTTTAAAAAATAGAAACAAAATATAATCATTAAATATGAAACCGTTATGATAATTTCATAAGTTTAATCATATTGCAATATAATCTGTAATTTCTATTTTTAAATATAAATTTATAGAATTACTCTTACATTTAAATTTTTTTTTATATATTAAACATTATTAAATATAATTAATATAATTCAACATTATGAAATTCTTAAAAAGTAATAATATATTGTAGTACACAAATATATAGTTTGTTATAATCCAATAATGAAAATATAGTTGGAAACCTAAAATATGATGATTTTAATTGTAAATAGTTATCAATTAATTTAGAAAGTTCAGAATTCATGCACCGTTATAATATAGAAAATTATATGATTAATTAGAAATGGTGATTATTAAAATATAGAAACTAAGGAACTATATTGCAATAAGCATACAATTATAATAGAAGTGTTATATTTAATAATTATATTTTGTTTCTATATAAATTAAAATTTTAAAAAATATATAACCTTGATTTAATATTATGGAATATAAAAACGTATACAACTTTTATAATTTCACTTTTAATAATTCAATAATACTCGATATTTTCAATATATAAAGTTAAGATATTTATAGGAAATTTAGAAGTGCATATAATAGATTGTTGCTTACACTTGCTCAGTCATGTATTTTTTTTATTGTATATTAACGAGTTATATATATGTTTGTTGTACGTGAATTATAATTGTGTCAAGGTACCGTTTTAGTCTACGACACTACTATAAATAAGTAGCCACGGTATGTTTTGCATTCTTTTTTCGTGTTGAATATGTTTACAGATCCTAATCCACATTGTGAATGTTTCAAATTGAATTATATCAATGGATCATAGAGTACCTATCTCGATAATTAAGTAATACTTACTAATAAATTAAATACTACTTGTATGTTTGAATTTCATTTCAATGAATCGTATACTTTAAATTATCAATAATCATTGATTACAATAACAATTATAATGCATATTTGTATGAAAATACAAATGGTAATCACTAGACCATAATTTATGTATATGTATTATATAAATTACCTTCGGTGTTTTAATATGATCCATTTTCGATGTATTTATTGAATTATAATAATTTAAAATATTCATAAAAAATTAACATTTTTTTACATTTATCAAAGATGATCAAAACTAGTATTTATTTTGTAATTATATATTCAATGTAAAAAGTTTTAATTGGACCAATAATGGTATCAAGCAAGATTAATCATATAGATATATCGTAATCTAATCTTAATATATATTAGGTATATGATATCATTTATTTAATACAAGATATAACTATATCTATTCAACAGCTTAATTAATTATAAATTGAGTATATATTATATTATGTTAGTATTAATAAAATATGTATAAAGATAAATTACCCTTTCAATGATATATTATATAAATTGTCAACCTTTAAATATTATAAACGGTTTCGTTTTGAATAATTATAAGCAAAGTATTGTATTAATAATATCTTAAATTTATTCTAACTATTTAGGAATAAGTAATATCAACTTTAAAAAAACAAGATCAATGAGTTATTATATTTTTCTCCATGCAGTGAATGGACCATTTTTAATTTTGTTGTCCAGGTTAAAAATTTCAATTTTTTATTAAATTTAGAAATTTTATGTATATATATATATATTTTAAATCAAAGTCTGCGATAACAAGACATGAAAATGCAAAGTTTACCAAGTCATCCTTCTCATGATTAACATTGAAGAATGGTAATCATTAGAAGAAAATTTAAATTTATAAATGATCTACTTAGAACAGTAAAAAAAAAGTTAGAAAAAAGTGCATTATAAAAAGATGCATTTTAATATCAACATGCTGATACAATGGAATATAATTTTCCAGAACCAGTACCGCGGGGACTTACTTGTGCAAATTGTGAAAAGACGTGCAATATTTACCAATCATAAAATGCCTACTTATTCTTAGTAAAAAACTTGCAGTTTCTATTCAAAATTGCCTAATGACATTAGCTATATAGCTAAATTATATAATTTTAAATTTACTAAATATATTAAAATATAAATAAATACTCATGTTCTCGCTCAAAAGAATGTTATGACCATTTAAATTAGAAATTGCAACTAAAAAGTCATATAATACAAATATATATGTATATATATATATGTAAGTATTACAAAAATGTTTAAAATGTTGATATACAATTTATTATCTCAGAATAGAAAATAAGAAAATAGTAAAATTAAAATTATATGAAAAAAATTAATTAATTAAAATTTGTATTATATTAAAATATAAATTATTATTGTAATACATAACTAATGAATTATATCAAAAATTAAAATTAATATAATATTAAAAAAATTTAAATTTAAATGTATTTCCGTAAATTAAGCAAACAATTAATTATGTGCTATAATATAATAATATTTATATATATAAAGTAAAATATATGTTTTATAATGTGCCTTGACAAATACATAAGTACAACTTCTCAAAACGATTTGTAACGGATAACAATTCTCTTATGATAATCATATATATTCGATCGGTTTAGAATAGTGTACAAGAAGCGAATGTTATTGGTCGTTCTTCTTGAAGACTAACTCCAGTCGAAACTACTAATATGGTCATCACCGTAGTAGAGAGAAAGTAAACTAATTGATATGTTTATATTAGATATCCTTGTTTTATCTTGAAGAAGTCCACTGGATATCTACATTTTTGTGTAATAGGTTATGATATGCCGAATATTATTATATGGTACGTTAAAGCCGTATACATGTTTATGTTTAACACATATATTTATTATGACTTCTAACAGACTGAACATTAGGCCATATCGTTTGTATAAAGTTATAGCTACAGAGAAATTACTAATTATTTACTCACTTCTGAGTTAAAATTTGATATCATTTAATAAATGACTAAATGAAATTAATAGGGAACTTTATTAAAGATTACAACTGTATATACATACTAGACAACATAAATGATGTAGTGGTACTTCTATATACATCATAGGGAATGTTAAGTTTAATTATCCTTGTTAAACCATAACGAATCAATTGATATGTTCACCATTCCATTATTAAATAATAGTTCTAAGAATATAGTTGCATCAGCAAATATTCTGAAAATAAAATATAAATTTGTAATAAATCAAAATTGTAATTATATTTTAAATAAATGTTAATTGTCAAGAATAAATCGACAATCTAAATTATGCTAAACTTAGAGAGAAAGATAAATTATACATTTTACGTCTATGAATATTAAGAGCCATTCCAGTAACTTGCCACAATTCCAATTTTCTAGTACTCACGATTACAAATCTTACAATTATAGATATGTGTTACAAATGAAATTGATATATCTAGAAGGACAATGTAGTAAATATGATTGGTGATGTTGAGTATAAGGGTAAATTATAGTCTACAGTTATATCTTATTAAGACATAGCCAAGTAGTAGATATATTATTTCATTAATACCCTATAGCGTTCTTTATAGTGAATATCATTTAGTAAGATTGTGTAATCAACTAAATTAGAGGTATGACTTGATCAAGTGGAGTAGAAAATAAATTAGATGATAAATATGGAGAATAGACTGGGCAGTTGGTGATTTTATAATAATTGAGCATATTATTTAATTAATAATTATGTTTGAGAGTTGTGAATGGTGTTCACAATATTCTAAATGATAAAAACAGTAATTTTACAAACTATATTGTTTTTTGTTATATAACAATTATAATATTTTACGAACTATAACAATTCTAATATTTTGTGAACTAGAACAATTATAATATTTGTAGGTTGAGAGGAGAGGATGTTCTTAATATTATATTCGAATCGGTAAATGTTATTAATAACTTAAATACTAGACACTACACAATTATGTATTTAAATATTGTTAATTGGCGAATATTTTAAATATTATTAGTATTATAATTATTTATTGATAAATTCATACAATATTCATGAGAATTCATATAAATTTACAAATTAGGTTATTCATGCACTCTAGCTTCATCCATAATATAAACCAAGATCACTAAGATATCCGGTATATTATCTTATCTAAATACAATAAAATTATTTAATTATTATATTGTAGAGAATTGTAAAATTTTTGATGAAAAATATAATATCAAAAACTCAAATTGTAATATAATATAAAAGTACGTCAATATAAAAACAATATAATAAATATATTAATATCACATCACAGTAACCAAAATATTTCGAGATAATACTAGTTATACTATATAAGCTAAGAGCATCTTATTATATAATTATAAATTAATCAGCTTAGCTAATATAAATATAGAACTCATTTGATAAAACAACAATTGTAGGTATCACATGACCTATACATATATGAAGTTTTTCAGAAACATGTTTAACTTTAGGAATCTTTGAATATATTCAAAATAAATTGTAATAATTTGTATCATATTACAAGGGATAATCTATTATCCTTTACATGTATGTTAAATGTATCTATTCTATCGAGGTAATCATAACGTATTACAAAGGATGATCTCTTATCCTTTATAGTTACGTTTATGTTAAATGTATATATTCTATCAAAGTAAGCATAAAATAATACAAAGGATAATCAAATGTTTTTAATGATAAACTGAGTTTATTAAACTAACAATAACAATATGCATGTGAATTAGAAATAATTTGAATATTTTATAAATGATATTATTTCATACTTTATTCAATTATATATTCTATTAAGTTTTGTATCATCTTTGACCTCATCTCTCCTGATCACTGTAAACAAATATATTCAATTACAAATAAATATACTTCATTACTAGAGTTTACTTATTTTCTAACATTATCAAATAACTATTTTTCATGTGCTAATTATTATTAATATTGTTAATAAAATATTGCAAAATTGAAAACAAATATAAAATAACGATATTAATTAATCCATTCTATATTAAATATTATGATAAAGTAACAGTTTACATCTAACCAGTGTATTCACGCTTATACATATCCATTTGATCTCCTAATGATCGATGTTGCAAGTAAGCAACAGAACCCAGGGCACAACCTACAGTTGTATAGTGTGTAGTGAACATTCTAGTGCATACATTTAGAATGTAATGTATTGTAATAAGTAGTATACAATATACTATATATAATTAACAGTGTATTTGTTTTGATTATATTATACATATTATTATAAATTATTTTGTAATAGGAAGTGAGATATATTTTCTCAGGACTTCCTTGGTTATAATGCAATAATGTTTTACTTATTAATGCATTACATAATCTTGAATTATATTAATAATAATATATTGTGTAACCATTTTCAAAATATTAAGAATAATTGTATAAATGATGCCTTTTTAAAAATATAAACCATGGATTATATTGCAATATGCATACATTTACTATAACGGTTATATAATGTTTCTATTCTTTAAAATATAAAGTAAATATATGAATACAGCATTGAATTAATGTTATGAAATATAAAAATGTATGCAATGATATTTTCTTTATCGCTTATACTCATAATTAGGTCATAAAAGTGTAGAAGTACATATGGAGATAAGATTTAGGTAAAGATAGAAGTGGAGATTGGTGTGGAGATATTATCAGGAGTATATCATAAAAGTGATGATAAAGTGATGAGGTGATATTTTTGGCGATAGAAATGAAATAATAGTAGAGATAGACTATGTTTACCTGCAATTCCAACCACTCCGGTCAAGATAAGATCAGGCCAAGTTGAATAGCCAGTCTTCAAGGCATGCATCACTGAAATTATTTATCAATATATATTGCATAGAAAATGTTAAGTTGTTTGATAAATAATAAATTAACATCAACTAAATTCTAATATGTTTAATATAATTGTATGTTTATATACAAAACATGAATTAAATATTAACATAAATAATTACCCGAAGTGGGCGTGATAAAAAAAATTATTTTACTATGATAAATTTCTCTCTACCGAGTATAATGTTAATCTTTGATATCAAGATATGGTCTATGGTCTAGCCAGAGTATGCTATACCGTCATTTAGGCTATAAATAATTTCTAAATAATGATTTTATCTAGGCCTTAATGTACATGTTTATTTTGAAATAACTTGGATAATATTTTGGCCTTACAAATATTGCAAAAAGAATTGTAAAACGCCTCCTAGAACTCTCATAAAATTTTCTATTAACTACAAAATTGTATTATTATTTAATTAACCTATGGAATCATTTCATAGGTGAGATAGATAAAGACTATTAAAATACTTTCTAGATCATTGTAAAGTATTGTGTAATCATAGATTATTCCCAGATATTAGTAACCCTCATAGAATTCCAAAATTTATGGAATCGGAATTTAAATATAACAAGGTCAATTTTATAAAACAAATTCATTGGAGTTATACTACAATTTTGAATGAATCTAAATTAATATACTTATATATTATAAATATTTATATTATAAATGAATATAATATATTGATATTTAAAAATGCGAAACTTACAGCCTTTAGACCAAACCATTTTTGAGAATAGTTTTGTTTAATTTTGTTATGATAATTAACATAGAATTAAATTTAATTAAATTAATGGTTTTAAATAATTATGTTTTTAGATAGAATTGATATTTATTTAAATTCATTATTCTAATATGTAAATATATATAATATTGTAATAATCATAAAATATTTAAATATAAATCATAAAATGTATTTCTTATTTTTATCTTTTTATGATATCACGTGACCATAATTTTGATTTTGAACTTTGCTCAATTATATATCATATATATTTTTTATATTCCTATTTTTTAAAATATAATAATAAATTATTTACATATACACCTGTTAAAGATTACAAAAAAAAGCTTTAGCCAAGAAAAATATTAAAAAATGTATAAAAATGTCCCAAAAATAATATTATTACCGATAGTATTTATATTTGCTAGTGTATATATTTATTATTTATCAAGGTCCTTTTCATACGTTGAACATACTTCCACGTTAGTTTAAATAAAAGTCTGCACATGTAAAGGAAACTTAAACCTACATTGTCATTACTACAAACTTTGACTTGTATTTGACCCAGACTGTCATATAAACCAATATCATCAATATATTCTTGGCTATAATAAGGATTATTTAAAATAAAATTCAATTTATTTAAACAAATAGAAATGTCATATTTCAAGTATTATATGATTTATATTAAATTACTAATCCTTTCCAAATGATATATATTTTATTATTACATTGAATTTGAATTTGATATTATATTTATTGTATATATATATATTTAATACTTGTACAATATTATTGAAGCTTTGACCACTGTAGGAATAGCACTTCAATATCATTGCCACGTAATCTCGATGATCTAAGAGAGTTGACTACTCTGTTATTGTCTTATAAAGATCAGCACTTCTACAGAGTTTTATTATTCTTCTGCAGCGCATACCTATACAAACAAACATTTGCTATACCTGGATCAGCGTTATTGGTTTTAATATAGAAGTATGTCCTCGTACAACATAATTGTTTAAAATAATTTTTTATTTATTTTTTGTTTTTTATTAATTGGTGTAATAAATTAATTTGTGATTTATCTGTATTAATATATATATATGTATGAAAATATTTTTTAGAATCTATTATCCGGTGCATTGTTTGGAGTAATCTTCGGCTTTCCTTTAGTGTGTTTGTTAACTGCTATTGGAGCATCGAATTGTTATTGGCTATCGCGGTTATGTGGAAGAGACTTTATCGTCAACAAATTCTCTGCGAAAGTGAAAGTAATGCAAGATAAGGTTTTTAATAATATTTATAAAATATATTTTGTGTAATAAAAGTTAATTTCAGATGAATGAAAATAAACAGTCGCAATTTTTCTTTCTCTTATTTTTAAGACTATTTCCAATGTCTCCAAATTGGTTTCTAAACATTGTGTCACCAATTGTCAACGTGAATCCATTAATGTTCTTTGTTACTGTATTTTTTGGTAAGTTGTTATAAAGTTGTTAAAAAATATGTTACAAAAATTTATTTATTTATCAATTTATCTTGGTTATATAATATCTTAGGTACTGTATTTCACTATATATGTCACTATACTAGATCCTATGGTTCTTTGTATCATGATATGCAACACCCCGACTATAAACAGGCTTAATGCCTTACAACTACATTTGTGTCGAAACTGGCTGTATGCTGTCTACACTGAAATCAATGAACGATGTCATCTCATTGGTCAATGCTCTGAAACTCTTGTCGATTGCAATTGTTGCCATTCTGCCATCGATTGCTCTGCGATTTGTGAAAACACCGAAAAAGGATTAGATCAACATTTTTTTTGTTTAAATCAATTTTTACCTTTTATTATTGTTTTGTTTGTTAAAAATTAAAATATCATATTTTAACAGTAATTCAAATTAACACTATTTAACAACGAAGTAATAATTGAATAAATACTAATGAGTGTGATCTATCAAAGGGTCAATTATAAAGTTAATTATACAGTTTGTAAAGTATGTTTGAAATTGTAGTTCCCATCAAACGCATTAATTTTCCGAATCGTATTTTTGCAATTAAATCTATCTTCTCTTTCTCATTGCAACATACTGCATATGCATTTATTAATCTGTAGGTAAGGAGTGGTTATGAGGAGGGGTTGTAAAAAAACTAACCGAACCAGAATGTAGTAAAACCAGTTAATGTAACAATTAAACAATATTATATAATTATTTTAAAAAATAAACAATATGTTTTTAATGAAAATAAAATATATTTTCACTTTTATTATATGACAATAACTCAAATGTCCTTGATAGTTTACTGAGTAGGATGTCTAGTATTATTTGACTAACTGGGCAGGAGTAGAGTATTTTGAAGTGATTGCGAATACTTTTTCTGCCGTCAGACCATGGATTTGAAGAAGTTGCCGACAAAAGGTAGAAGTCAAGGTCATTGGCTAGAGAAGTCAAGGTCATTGGTTAATGATACTATAAATATATTGATGCCAAATTTTCTTATAACAATTAGCATCTTTAAATAACTACATAAATAATTGAATCATCAACCTTGCTCTTCACTGAGTTGACGTTGAAGTTTGTAAAGGTTTGTAAGTGTCCTAATTTAGGATTATTTCCATTTATAGCTTCTTTTCCCTACAAAAGTTATTAATGTTATTAATTAAGAATGCAGTTTAGTTATTATATTTATAATTATACTTTTATCTCATTTTTGTGAAAGTGATTTGATGCTATTTACTATATTTTTATGAAATAAAATGATGATTAATTAAAATAGAACAGACTTGAATATATTGACAATAAAATGCCATAAGATTTATTCATATTTAATGTGATGTAGAGATGAAGATATTGTTTATTTGTTTGTTTATAATTTGTTAAGCGAATGTTGATGATTGGTATATGTGTACCAAACACGTTCACTATGTTTACTACATACTCATGTGCTCATAATGAGATAATACCCACCTATAGATAAGAGCCACGGTGATCAGATATTTAATGTACAAACGGAAACGGTCTATTCTGAGTCTATAGATGCAAGGAGAGGACTATAACTACCTGGTATATAGATGTAATTAGTTGAGTAGCTGCAATAAGAAATTTCGCTGAATCAGCAGAGTCTTCAGTTTCCTTGATAAAGAACCCATCGATAACCTTTTAAATTGAGATTTCATCGAGCATGAATGAATTTAGTCAAATAACTCTGCAGGATGTATGTATGTTTATATAACACTGAAAATACAAATAAAGTAAATATTAATAATTTTATTATATTTATACTAAAAGTATAATTAATTACATCAAAAATATTCTATAATTGATTTACTAAGAAATATATAAAAAATATAATGAATATTATTCCTTGATAATAAATATTTATTCTATAATAATATGTTATTTTGAATAATTGTTGTGTTTAAGTTATATACAATGTACATTCTACAAGGACCTATATCTTAGCATAAGATATAGGTCCTTGTTAACTGAAAAGTTTAATTATTCCCAAATGGTTAAATTAAATACATAAGTAAGTCAAAAGGGATAGTTTATTAGGACATAAACAGTATAAATATAATATAAGTCTTACAGAACATGATGTTATATTCAAATAAGTTCCCCAACAAGATTTTATTGGTAAAATTGTTTACCCAGTATGTACTTTATTGATACCACAAATGTAGAATATATTTCTTTAATAAAACTTTATCGCAGAGTATAAAATAATGAGTTTATATATCTTATATAATCATGATATATATTGTTTATATGCACCATTATAATTATTTATAATCTATAGATTGTATGTAATATACAAAGTACATTATTAGGATACTATTAATATATGAGATATTAGACTATAATCTATAAATAATAATATATATATTTCATTAACTATTATATTTTTAGTTTTATTTATAAATTGTTTAGCTAAATGGAATCATTCATTTATATTTTATTTATATATAATTGAAAACAATGATTACCCATAATGCATTTAACAATCTTTGAAAATCTTATAAGTAGAATACTATACATTTTATATAGTTTATCTATATTATTATTTAGGGGTTCTTACCAAATGCAGAGCATCCGATAAACAATTTTACTTATGAATCTCAGTAGGAACCCCTGTTTTCCTGGGCCTAGATTCAACCCCACTTAGGGTGTATGTTAAGATAATTTAATTGACTAGAAACAATGTCAAAATTAAAAATATTTGGTTAAAAATAGAATAAAATGCATAAGAAAATGTTAAAATATATAACAATTGAAATGTTAAACTAAGATGGTATATAATAAAAATAAAAACCAATTGAAATAGAGTAAAATATCATATATATATATATAAGTAATTAATATATAAGTAAACTTTCCTTTAAAAGAACATTGAAAAGTTTATATTTGTAATTATTAAGATTATGTATAATTAAAGAATAAAAAAACTATCTAAACAAATTAAAATAGATGAAAATAAATAATTCTGAATTAATATTGTTAAAAAAATATTTAAACATTTTTAATGTTAATTAATTAATATATATATTTGAAATTTCTTTTTGCTTAAAATTTTTTTTAAGTATAATTAGAATATTTTGTTTATAAAAAATATCATTATTTTAATAAACATATTATTTTGGATATATTAATAGATACACTATTTTTTAATAAACGCAATATTGATTTTAGTTCTGTATGTAAAAACATTATTTCAATATGAATTTATATTAATAGTTTTTATAAAAATTACACTTTATCAATTACAATATTTATAGGCATTAATTTGTATTATTTTCTAAATCTTGATATGCAAAATTCAGCTATTTCATATTGAAATTTATAATAAATATAAACAATAAGAATATATATTAAATATTAGTTAATTATATAATAATCATGTTACTATGTATAATTCTGAATAATCAATATATTAATGATTAATTAAACAGATTGATAAAATAATTTTAAATATATTTTAAATATTTTAAATATAGTTAAAAATTGATAATAAAGTTGTACAATGTTAATAACTACCAATCAAACAAAATGATGTAATAGTTTTGTAAAAATCTTTGATGTGCTAACAAAACAAAAAAAATATTATAAATAAATTATATATGCAATAAATGTGATTACTTAGATGATTAAATGGGTAAGTATATTTATAAGGGATTCACACCAAAATTATTGAGTTGAATTACACATGTTGACTTAGTTGAGAAGAATTTGCGCATATTGACAAAATAACATTCACAACAACAATCAATCATGCTATCACCTGTCAATCAATCATGTATTTATATATTTATGATCTAGATCACCTGCATTTTTAAATAATATAAGACAATAGTATTTTATTTGTTAAAAATGTAATTTATTTAGCTGACAATAACTTTTGGCCTTAAATACCTTAAGTTTACATTTACATCCCAAAAAATTAGAACAATAAGTTAGAACATACTTTAATTTGGTATAGAGCAAAGGAATTTCTTCTCTGTTTACACTCATATTGGTGTGAACATCATAGCCTCCTAAGAACTAATGATAATAGTTGTTATAACAATACTTCCTATTTAAAATAATATGATTTTATATTATAATGATTATTAACAAGAGATGTTGACAATGTCAATATTTATATTTGTATTAATATGTATTTATATTTGTATTAATATGTATTTGTATGTATTTGTATGTATTTCTATGTATTAATATGTATTTGTATGTATTTGTATGTATTTATATGTATTTATATTTGTATTTATATTTGTATTTATTTGTATTTGTATGTATTTGTATGTATTTGTATGTATTTGTATGTATTTGTATGTATTTGTATGTATTTGTATGTATTTGTATGTATTTGTATGTATTTGTATGTATTTGTATGTATTTGTATGTATTTGTATGTATTTGTATGTATTTGTATGTATTTGTATGTATTTGTATGTATTTGTATGTATTTGTATGTATTTGTATGTATTTGTATGTATTTGTATGTATTTGTATGTATTTGTATGTATTTGTATGTATTTGTATGTATTTGTATGTATTTGTATGTATTTGTATGTATTTGTATGTATTTGTATGTATTTGTATGTATTTGTATGTATTTGTATGTATTTGTATGTATTTGTATGTATTTGTATGTATTTGTATGTATTTGTATGTATTTGTATGTATTTGTATGTATTTGTATGTATTTGTATGTATTTGTATGTATTTGTATGTATTTGTATGTATTTGTATGTATTTGTATGTATTTGTATGTATTTGTATGTATTTGAATGTATTTCTAAATTACAGTAGATATTCTGAGTATATAACTGAAAGTAAATATGATTTCAATATAAGATTGTTTCATTGGTTAATCATTGTGTTTTATACACAAACCCTATTTCCTGTAAATATAATAGTATTTTTAATTTGAGTATATTTATAATATAACATGCTATATTGTGTGTTTTCTTTGATCTCGTATATAGAGAATATAGTCTAGCATTTAACAATATGCAATTTATTCTAATATTAAAATCTATAATAAATAGGATATATAACATGAATATATTGCATGCTATTGCATGCTATTGTATATTGTATGTCTGCAAATATAAATTAATTATTAATCTCACATGCAGTTTGACTTTTTAGCAATTATAAATATTGTAAATATTAATTAAGATTAAGATTAAAATAATTTAAATTTTACAATAAACTCAAAGATATGCTATATTTTTTTACAAATTATTATTAACTTTATAATTAATTTAATATCAATTAATGAAAATATGACTTAATTATTCAGATCTTATTTAGATAAATCAGATTTGATTAACAAAAATGAATTCAAATTTGCTCTCTAATATTAATTATATATATATATTATATATCTATATTGTACATAACTGAATTCGGGTAAAAGCCTAAATGATAAAGATACTGTAATATTGCTGATTCTTATTATATATTTTTGTATTACCATGTAATAACTTCATTAAGAAAGTGTACCAATAACTGACCTTAATAAATATATATATAATCTATACATCTAATTAATAGAAATCTCTGCAGAATCAATGACTACGATGGTACAATTAATTACTGATAAAGTATATTTGTAAATATATATCTATATATATAAAATATATGTATACATATGTATATTTATATATATATTTTATATATATATATATGTATATATTTATATATATATTATAGATATTTATTTACGTTAAGTGATAGATATTATATAAGTTTAAATAAATTATTTTTATGTATACCATTTCCTCTATATCTCTTAAATTTATATTGTTGTATATGGTTTAATGGTTATGTATTTATATTATAAAAATATCAAGCAAAGTATGAAATATAAAAAAACTTATTTTAATAAAAATTTGCATAATTGAAATTATCAAATGCAGTTTTATTTGTCAAATAATATTTTATAAAATAATTTTTATATATTTATTGTATAGTGTATATATTTTATATATAATTAATATATAATGTATATAATAGTTGATATAATGGACATACTACTTGATATGTAATATATATAATAATTAACAACTTAATATATAATTAATAATAATAAAATTCATTATTTAAAAAAGTAGTATCTACTTTTGAATACTCACATAACATATAATGAGTGTAACCTGAGTGTTGATCACAGCTTGAGAGAGTGAGTCAGCTGGTATGCTATGGTGTACTTGACCTCCAGGTGACCTCATATTCTCGACGAGGTAAATATGGTGTTTTAAACCACATTGTTTTAGTCGATATTTCTGTTCGTGGAATCGTCCGTCCATAATACTAGAAGATAAGTCATCCATTCTCTTACGCTCAACAATGTAGTCACATACATACTCAGAACCTAGTGGTGTGTGGCTTAGTAAAGTAAATAGGTGTGGCTTAGTGAAGTGAAGGGGGGTGTGGCTTAGTGAAGTAAATGGGTGTGGCTTAGTGAAGTGAAGGAGTGTTACTTCGTGAAGTAAATGGGTGTGGCTTAGTGAAGCGAAGGAGTGTTACTTAGTGAAGTGAAGGAGTGTTACTTAGTGAAGTGAAGGAGTGTTACTTAGTGAAGTGAAGGAGTGTTACTTAGTGAAGTGAAGGAGTGTTACTTAGTGAAGTGATGGAGTGTTACTTAGTGAAGTGAAGGAGTGTTACTTAGTGAAGTGAAGGAGTGTTACTTAGTGAAGTGATGGAGTGTTACTTAGTGAAGTGAAGGAGTGTTACTTAGTGAAGTGAAGGAGTGTTACTTAGTGAAGTGAAGGGGGGTGTGGCTTAGTGAAGCGAAGGAGTGTTACTTAGTGAAGTGAAGGAGTGTTACTTAGTGAAGTGAAGGAGTGTTACTTAGTGAAGTGAAGGAGTGTTACTTAGTGAAGTGAAGGAGTGTTACTTAGTGAAGTGAAGGGGGGTATGGCTTAGTGAAGCGAAGGAGTGTTACTTAGTGAAGTGAAGGAGTGTTACTTAGTGAAGTGAAGGAGTGTGAATGAGTGAAGTGAAGGAGTGTTACTTAGTGAAGTGAAGGAGTGTTACTTAGTGAAGTGAAGGAGTGTTACTTAGTGAAGTGAAGGAGTGTGAATGAGTGAAGTGAAGGAGTGTTACTTAGTGAAGTGAAGGAGTGTTACTTAGTGAAGTGAAGGAGTGTTACTTAGTGAAGTGAAGGAGTGTTACTTAGTGAAGTGAAGGAGTGTTACTTAGTGAAGTGAAGGAGTGTTCCTTAGTGAAGTGAAGGAGTGTTACTTAGTGAAGTGAAGGAGTGTTACTTAGTGAAGCGAAGGAGTGTTACTTAGTGAAGCGAAGGAGTGTTACTTAGTGAAGTGAAGGAGTGTTACTTAGTGAAGCGAAGGAGTGTTACTTAGTGAAGTGAAGGAGTGTTACTTAGTGAAGTGAAGGAGTGTTACTTAGTGAAGCGAAGGAGTGTTACTTAGTGAAGCGAAGGAGTGTTACTTAGTGAAGCGAAGGAGTGTTACTTAGTGAAGCGAAGGAGTGTTACTTAGTGAAGCGAAGGAGTGTTACTTAGTGAAGCGAAGGAGTGTTACTTAGTGAAGCGAAGGAGTGTTACTTAGTGAAGCGAAGGAGTGTTACTTAGTGAAGCGAAGGAGTGTTACTTAGTGAAGCGAAGGAGTGTTACTTAGTGAAGCGAAGGAGTGTTACTTAGTGAAGCGAAGGAGTGTTACTTAGTGAAGTGAAGGAGTGTTACTTAGTGAAGTGAAGGAGTGTTACTTAGTGAAGTGAAGGAGTGTTACTTAGTGAAGTGAAGGAGTGTTACTTAGTGAAGTGAAGGAGTGTTACTTAGTGAAGTGAAGGAGTGTTACTTAGTGAATTGAAGGAGTGTTACTTAGTGAAGTGAAGGAGTGTTACTTAGTGAAGTGAAGGAGTGTTACTTAGTGAAGCGAAGGAGTGTTACTTAGTGAAGCGAAGGAGTGTTACTTAGTGAAGCGAAGGAGTGTTACTTAGTGAAGTGAAGGAGTGTTACTTAGTGAAGTGAAGGAGTGTTACTTAGTGAAGTGAAGGAGTGTTACTTAGTGAAGTGAAGGAGTGTTACTTAGTGAAGTGAAGGAGTGTTACTTAGTGAAGTGAAGGAGTGTTACTTAGTGAAGTGAAGGAGTGTTACTTAGTGAAGTGAAGGAGTGTTACTTAGTGAAGTGAAGGAGTGTTACTTAGTGAAGTGAAGGAGTGTTACTTAGTGAAGTGAAGGAGTGTTACTTAGTGAAGTGAAGGAGTGTTACTTAGTGAAGTGAAGGAGTGTTACTTAGTGAAGTGAAGGAGTGTTACTTAGTGAAGTGAAGGAGTGTTACTTAGTGAAGTGAAGGAGTGTTACTTAGTGAAGTGAAGGAGTGTTACTTAGTGAAGTGAAGGAGTGTTACTTAGTGAAGTGAAGGAGTGTTACTTAGTGAAGTGAAGGAGTGTTACTTAGTGAAGTGAAGGAGTGTTACTTAGTGAAGTGAAGGAGTGTTACTTAGTGAAGTGAAGGAGTGTTACTTAGTGAAGTGAAGGAGTGTTACTTAGTGAAGTGAAGGAGTGTTACTTAGTGAAGTGAAGGAGTGTTACTTAGTGAAGTGAAGGAGTGTTACTTAGCGAAGTGAAGGAGTGTTACTTAGTGAAGTGATGGAGTGTTACTTAGTGAAGTGAAGGAGTGTTACTTAGTGAAGTGATGGAGTGTTACTTAGTGAAGTGAAGGAGTGTTACTTAGTGAAGTGAAGGAGTGTTACTTAGTGAAGTGAAGGAGTGTTACTTAGTGAAGTGAAGGAGTGTTACTTAGTGAAGTGAAGGAGTGTTACTTAGTGAAGTGAAGGAGTGTTACTTAGTGAAGTGAAGGAGTGTTACTTAGTGAAGTGAAGGAGTGTTACTTAGTGAAGTGAAGGAGTGTTACTTAGTGAAGTGAAGGAGTGTTACTTAGTGAAGCGAAGGAGTGTTACTTAGTGAAGTGAATGAGTGTTACTTAGTGAAGTGAAGGAGTGTTACTTAGTGAAGTGAAGGAGTGTTACTTAGTGAAGTGAAGGAGTGTTACTTAGTGAAGTGAAGGAGTGTTACTTAGTGAAGTGAAGGAGTGTTACTTAGTGAAGTGAAGGAGTGTTACTTAGTGAAGTGAAGGAGTGTTACTTAGTGAAGTGATGGAGTGTTACTTAGTGAAGTGAAGGAGTGTTACTTAGTGAAGTGAAGGAGTGTTACTTAGTGAAGTGATGGAGTGTTACTTAGTGAAGTGAAGGAGTGTTACTTAGTGAAGTGAAGGAGTGTTACTTAGTGAAGTGAAGGAGTGTTACTTAGTGAAGTGAAGGAGTGTTACTTAGTGAAGTGAAGGAGTGTTACTTAGTGAAGTGAAGGAGTGTTACTTAGTGAAGCGAAGGAGTGTTACTTAGTGAAGTGAAGGAGTGTTACTTAGTGAAGTGAAGGAGTGTTACTTAGTGAAGTGAAGGAGTGTTACTTAGTGAAGTGAAGGAGTGTTACTTAGTGAAGCGAAGGAGTGTTACTTAGTGAAGTGAAGGAGTGTTACTTAGTGAAGCGAAGGAGTGTTACTTAGTGAAGTGAAGGAGTGTTACTTAGTGAAGTGAAGGAGTGTTACTTAGTGAAGTGAAGGAGTGTTACTTAGTGAAGTGAAGGAGTGTTACTTAGTGAAGTGAAGGAGTGTTACTTAGTGAAGCGAAGGAGTGTTACTTAGTGAAGTGAAGGAGTGTTACTTAGTGAAGTGAAGGAGTGTTACTTAGTGAAGCGAAGGAGTGTTACTTAGTGAAGTGAAGGAGTGTTACTTAGTGAAGTGAATGAGTGTTACTTAGTGAAGTGAAGGAGTGTTACTTAGTGAAGTGAAGGAGTGTTACTTAGTGAAGTGAAGGAGTGTTACTTAGTGAAGTGAAGGAGTGTTACTTAGTGAAGTGAAGGAGTGTTACTTAGTGAAGTGAAGGAGTGTTACTTAGTGAAGCGAAGGAGTGTTACTTAGTGAAGTGAAGGAGTGTTACTTAGTGAAGTGAAGGAGTGTTACTTAGTGAAGTGAAGGAGTGTTACTTAGTGAAGCGAAGGAGTGTTACTTAGTGAAGTGAAGGAGTGTAACTTAGTGAAGTGAAGGAGTGTTACTTAGTGAAGTGAAGGAGTGTTACTTAGTGAAGTGAAGGAGTGTGAATGAGTGATGTAAAAGGGTTTGGCTAGTGCTTAGTGCTTATTGAATGCATCTAGCTAGGGGGTGTGGCTTAGTGAAGTTACAGGGTGCAAGTTAGTGATGTTAAAGTAGTTTATAACCAAAATTGTCCTTCAATATCCAAATAAAATCTCCAATCTGTAATTTCCTTATGTCAAAATTAATATTAGACTCTACGATTGTTTTTTTCAGATTATCACGGCTTCTTCTGGTTTCAATATTTTAAATGTTTCAATAATATTATATTGATGATTATATATAAAATTTGTAATGAAATTATTAATCATAGTTTGTGTGAGAAAGATGGTAATTATTAAATCCTTTAAAAACATAATATAACAGAAAAACTGAAAAAGTTATAATTAATAAGTATAACTAACAGTCCGTATATTTCACAATTATCGATACAAAGAATGACTTTGAAAGTTCCAATGTTCATCTTACCAAAAACTTTGTCTTTATGCACAATGGGTAGTCTAGTTGAGGGTGTGATATATGGTGATAACTGATAATCTTCGTTTGAAACAACATATCTGCAAATAGGATATAATATAATGTTTAAAATAATGACACTTGGCAGACATTGGAGCTTGGTAGAATTAGGTCTAGTTATATAGTGGCGGTCGGATCTTAGTAGAATAAGATAATGCTATTGTTATCTAACAATGGCTGCAGACTCGCTTTTGAAGTATATTTCTTAGAGGTAGGTACACTGTCCTTATCCTTGTCTGTGTCCTTATCCCTGTTTATGTCATTATCACATCCTTTCTTTAGTTTATTCATTTCAATATTCAATGCTTGAAAACATTTTTCAGCAATTTTCTCTCCATCCTCAGTTAAAATATAACTGAGAGAGAAAGTGAATACATTTTAATTAACAATTAAACAAACTAATAACTAATAACTAATTCAATCTTTGTATCTATAACTCATTTTATCACTTTCAATAAATAGCTCCCTATATCTCCGTCTCTCCATTCCTCACACCTTCCCTCCCCTACCCATCCCCCTCTCTCCATATCTCCATCGCTCCCTCCCTCTCTCTCTCCCTCCCTTCCTACCTTCATTCCTTCCTTCTTTCCTGCTTCCCTCCCTCACTCCCTCCTTCCATCACTAACCTCGCAGGACATCCCTGTTTTAAGACCAGTTTCCTATTGATCATTGTTCCCATTGATGACCAGGCGGTATATCTACTTCCTGTCTGTTCAGGCTAAATAGATGAAGGTCACTTATTATATTATATCTAATATCAAGGATCTCATCACTTCTATGAATCACCACTACCACCACCATTACCACTACCACTACCACCACCATTACCACCACCACTACCACTACCACCACCACCACCATTACCAACACCACTACCACTACCACCACCACTACCACTACCACCACCACTACCACTACTATTACCACCACCATTACCACTACCACTACCACTACCACAACCTCTGCTACCACTACCATCACTACCACTATTACAATCACTCCCACTACCACTACCACTACCACCATTACCACTACCACTACCACCACCATTACAACTACTACCACCACTACCACCACCATTACCACCACAACTACCACTACCACCACCGCCACCATTACCACCACCACTACCACTACCACCACCACTACCACTACCACCACCACTACCACTACTATTACCACCACCATTACCACTACCACTACCACTACCACAACCATCACTACCACTATTACAATCACTCCCACTACCACTACCACTACCACCATTACCACTACCACTACCACCACCATTACAACTACTACCACCACTACCACTACCATTATCACTACCACTACCACTACTACTACCACTACCACTACTACTACCACTACCACTACGACTATCACTACCACTACCACCACCATTACCACTACCACTACCACTACCACAACCTCTGCTACCACTACCATCACTACCACTATTACAATCACTCCCACTACCACCACCACCACCACCATTATCACTACCACTACCACTACCACCATTACCACTACCACTACCACTACCACCACCATTATCACTACCACCACCACTACCACTACCACCACTACTACCACTACCACCACCACTACCACTACCACCACCACTACCACTAGCATTACCACTACCACTACCACTACCACCACCATTACCACAACCTCTGCTACAACTACTATCACTACCGCTATTACAATCATTCCCACTACCATCATTACCACCACTACTACCACTACCACTACTACTACCACTACCACTACCACTACCACTATCACTACTATTACTGTTACTACTACTACTACCACTATCACTAACACTACCACGACCTTCAAATCATCACCACCGCCACCACCACCGTCACCGCCACCGTCACAACCACCACCACCCTGATAATACACCCACCAAGAACCAGAATAAAAGATGAGTCAGCATATTTCTGAGCTGTAGTAATGATCACTTGCTTGCTAAAAGATTTCATGTCCTGGTGAGATATAACTAGTTGTATACGAATATAGTTACAGTATAATAATTACAGTGGTGATCTGATTATAGAATTGTATATCTTATTAAGAATATATATTTTATTACATAGAGAATAGATTAACAAAGAAGCAAAATATATTTTTGTATAATATTAGGGATAAGAATAAAGCCAATAGTTTAATAAGTTTAAATAAATCCTCATTTCTCCTATCAATCCTACTTTTTTATAATTATATTAAAAATATTCAAAGTGAATTTACCAAAGAAATCGCGAAGATCACAGAATGCTGAAAATAAATGCAATAGAATATTTTTAACCTTTAGAGTCAAGAGTATAGCAAAAGTTCCAGACCGATATTTGGGAATATAATTATTTATATCATAACTAGCAGCAGGCTTTGATCTTTTCTTGAAAAATGAAATATGTTTTTTATATCATAATAATATAAGAATTAAATATTTATAAATGTGTTGATTTATTTCAGTAAAATGTAAAAACTTCATTTATCACAAAAGGGAAAAACCGGTGAATTAGGGTTTTTCGATTTTGATTTTGACAAAGATAAAGTGAGGGCAGCTATAAAATAGACATATAAACATGTTATGCAAAAATAAACAAATATAGTTAGCAAATTATGTTGCGTGTATTAAACAATGTATTGTTATAAGGATTCTTTTGCTGAAATTATAGAATTTTCAAGAATTAGTGTTTAAAAGATAGAAATATAGTAATTGTATTATTGAAAAGAATTTTTTATAAAAGTAAAGTAAATTGTTTAACTATAAAAAACCTAATTCAGCTGGAGAATACTTGTCCATCCTTTTATCAATTAAATTACAAATTTTATCACCTGATATTGGAAAATGTAAAATAAGGATTTTACAAATGATTTGTGATAAAATATATTTAATTGAAAGTTAACTATAGTATAGATTTACAGTTATATTTGATATGTTTAATTATTTAACAAGATGTTGTAATGTATATAATATTACGAAAAATAAATTTGAACATTGTATATGATGTAATAAGGTACAATATGTTAATTAAATTATAGATAAAATATATTGGATGTCATATATTAGATAAATATATCTTCAGAGGACTTACACTTGAATGAAATTTTATAAATATATATAACAATATTGGATAACAATACATGTACCTTGGAGTTTGACCACTTCTTATTCAAACTTAATAAATATATAATAATAATAATAATTTGATGTTAATAACCGAAGTGTTGTAGAATTTTACAAGCATTTCCAGATTCTAAATTGAGAGGATACTTTTGTAGACTTATCAAAGCCTGTAAATAAATATTAACAACATTATAAAGACGATGTAATAAACATGATATACCAATTTAACAAAACAACTTTATTTAAAAAATGATTTTTAATATATTCAATCTTATAATTGATGAATTCTTTCCTAAGATTACTTAGATGAATAGTCTCCATATTTATTATAAATCAAGTATATATCATTATTAAAAAGTATACCTGATAAGGTATAAAAAGGATATAATTATATATGACATTATAGTAAATGAATTGATAATAATAGATGAATATTTAAATAACGGTTATATATAAAATATATAATAAAAATAAAATGTATCAATAATATAAATGTATAATTTTGATATAACATTCAGTATAATTAAATTCACCAATATCATTATTCTCTAATTATTACAATATTGATTATTTATTAAATAATTTAGATATGTCATAGATTAAAAACTAATAAATCTCGATTATTACTGTAGCTAGAAATATTCAATAACACATGAGTATAAAAGATGCATTGCTAACTTTATTAAATGTATGTACACTTTTAAGGCCCTTTTCTTCAGCTTCACTATGCATTTCCTTTAACCAACACTCAAACAATGGATTAATGCATTTATTTTTCTTTCTCGACATGTTTGCAAGGGTAAATATACCTATGAAAATGAATCTTTAATACATAGGCTTTACTCAAGATTCTAGTAAATAAGTTATACTTCTTACTTTTTAAAATAATTGAAATACTGTATGCAGATTTTTTCAACACAAAAATTATAATAAATTTTAGTTTATCAATATTAGAAAAAATAAATTTCTTAAAAGATGCAAATTGGGAATATATTATGTGTTTCATTTTTTATAAGCAATATATAATAAAAACTTATTTTGCTTTGCGATTATAAATTTTGTGTTTTGTTTTAATTTACCTTATTAAATTGTATAAATAATTTGATATTATTTTAAACTTAAGGTGGTGTAATTTGTCATATTAAGATAATAGTGTAATATTAATACAAACAATTATATAATTTAGTTGAGAAATGAAATTTACAATAAAATAAAAATTTGTATATTTTACTATTTTTAAATGATAACATTAATTTACTGGGTAACAAGAAATATGTATTACATGGTGAATATTGTAATAATCGTTCAGGTTCAATTAATATACTGTATTATACAGGTATCAATAATCAATTCATTATTTGGAATTTATAATCTACTTATAAAACAAACTATTAATTTTTCACCAGAAATGTTCTTATGATAATATTATTAACAATGTATAATTAATCATACTATAACTACAATAAATACAGTAAGAAGTTATATGTAAACTGTGATAGAATTGTTTTCAAACTTAAATTTATATTCAAAATTCAAAATTAAATAAAAGTTTCGGTTAATATTTAATTTATATGGGTATATATTTGTAAATTACATATTATTATATGTAACCAATTTAATATTAAATATAATAAATAATGTATTATATTATATTTATATATATAAAATAATATAATAAAATAAAATAATTTAATTAAAAAAATATAAATATCCACCTATCGAATAGTTACAATAAATTAATTTGTTTATTTACATTAAATTTGTTTCTAGTATTTAGAATGACTAAGTCTAAAAAAGCAAATTTTTCAGGTCCCAAATATTCTGCATATGCTAGAATCAATTTTCTATATCAGGTTAAAATTATTTACTTATTTATAATGTTGTATATTCATTATAATAGTCAAACTAAGTTAATTATAGATATTTATATTATTTAATATTTAGAAATATATAATTTTTTTATCTAATATTTCAATGATAATTTTATTCGCTAATATTATATATGCTTTAATATACCACTTTTTATACAATATATTTTATTTATTATAAATCAATTCCATGTAATTTATATTTAATGTATATTCAATAGTTTATAGTTACAAATTTATTAAATGTTCTATATTTATTTCTTTTAATTTCATTTTTTTTTCAATCTTAATATTTATTAATTTATTATTTTAATCTTATTTATTCTTACTTAATTTCATATGAAATGTTGAATTATTAATATTGTTGATCTACACACAGGCAGCACATAATTCTCTTCGAGAAAATGCTAACAATAAAGAACAAATTAGATTCTATATACAAAACTTACTCGCAATTTCTAATAAGAATGTATTACGACTGTTAGTAGTATATTAAGTATAAATATATTCTATGTTTTAATTTATCTTTCTTTTAGTTACCACAGTAATTCAAAAAGTTACTAACTATTTTTATTCATATTCAGCAGTCGAGAAATGAAGCAGTCGATATGTAAGAAATGTAACATGCTGTTAATTCCCTCTCATTCAATGCATTCTAAGCATAAAGGTTCTTATTATTATCTTATACTTATCCATATCAAACTCTATTTTATATATATAATCTTTACCTAATTTGAAATGATGATTTATTTTATATCTCTATAATATTATATTAAAGGTGATCAAAATAAATTCTATAGTATACAATTGTAAGGATATTGGTGTATGTATATATATATATCATCAAAGAAATATAGTCAACGTGGTTTTAGTTACTTTATAAAATTAAAAAACAATTTTCATCTACCAAAAACATTTTTCAATTTACTTTAAGCTACTTTTGTAATAATTTAATTAATTTTAATTTATATTTGTAATAATTTAATTAAATTGCTCTACATTTTTAATAATTTAATTAATTAATTTTAGGCTACATTTATATTAATTTAATTCATATACTGGTCATTTTAATTATTTAATTAATTTTAAGCTATTAATTATAATCATCGATAATATTATAATACAATAACTTATTTACCTTATAAATTAGCTATTCAAGAAATAATATTTATATGTATATAAGGTATATTTTATAATGAATTATATAACTGGTACTTTGATATATGCTCTTCAATAATTTGTTATTTATATAAGTTATCGGCATTAGTAATAGTTTTGTGATGCCAATTTATAACTAGATATAAATATATTGTATAGCTCCATAGATGGTAAATATTTTATGATATTTCTGAATATAATTATATAACTAAGCAATATATCTAGTGAATATACATAGTATATATAGTATGATTTTCCTTATCAGTAAAGTTATTTTGTACATTATCACAGAAAATGAAACATCCAGTTTTCTGCAATATATTCTATTAAATAAACACATATTTTTTTATGTTAATGACTATTATCATTATTCTTCTGCTGGGTATTATTATTGTACATCTAATTGTTATATTCAGAACAAGTTGATTTCACATCTACCAGGCAATTCATTCAGTCAATACTGTCACCATGAAATTATTTTCATCCTCAGTATAGCCTTTATATCCAGTTTAGCTTGTTACTACTAGACAATATGAATATGCCTTACACTCTATATGTTGAATATTTAATGACTATGTTACGTAATAAATGATTGCAAAATTATGACTCTTAATGGAAAATCTGTTATAACATGTTGATTTCACTTCATAGTATCTTGTATATTATTTATTATATTATATTTATTAACAATATAAACACTTCATATTTTCCAGTATTGAATGCTATATAAAATTGTAGAATAATTTGATCCCTTATCAGATGTAGTGAAAATGAATTACAGATTATAATTTTAAATGTTTTTATTAGTACTGTGAATATATATCATTGTTATTATGATATTGGATTGATCATTATATTGCTTAACATTCTAGTATAGCAAGTATGTTCATTTTATAGATAATAATTAAAATCTTATTATATAATAGAATATTGATAACTAATCATTATGATAATACATCAGCTCTATATTTATACTGTTTATATTAGAATTATTTTTTTACAGTATTATAAAATCCATTGGATTTATTTGTTAATAATGTTGGTAACCATTTGACTTATTTTTTCCCTTTTTGTATTGTTTTATAATCAAGTTGAGTAATATTATGTCTAGCATTATTTATTCATAATATTCTGATGTTTTTATGAAATGATATTTATATATAATCATTTATAATTATTTTATTCATAATCAATGTTGAAATTTTCATTTTAAAATTACATCTCTTCACGATGTTCTCATGATTCTCTTATAACCTTTGCATACCTTAACTAATCTAAACTTATCTTAACTAACCTCAACATAACTTAACATATTGTACATCTGTTTTCAGGAAGTAACAAACGTTCTCGGTCTGTGATCGCATGTCTGGATTGCGGTAATCGTCGTGTCTTCCTACTCAGTAAGCACAACAAAGACTCTGTTTCGATAGATACAAACACTGCAGACTGCACCCAGACATCTATGCTCGAAAATGATGAAACCGCACAGGACCAAGGAGCTGAAGTAGGGCTTAAGATTAAAGGTGTACCTCTAATGGAAGTCTATTGTAATGGTGGAGATAAGCAGGTTTACAATGGAGGAGGTGTTGTTTCTAGCACATGTGAGGATCCTGCTGCCTACATGCTTAGTACACCCCTCGCTGCACCTCCCATCGTAACTAATATTCTACCTGCTATTGGAGTAACATCAACGCCCATATACAATGGTAGCCTTAGTAGTACAGAAGGAGAACAAAAAGATTCTGTCGTTCAAGTTAAATGTACCTCAAAGCTTCCACTGGTCGAGACTTGCGATGTTGCAAAGAATGACAATTGTCTAGGCGATGATGGAAAACCGGAAAGAGTTTCAATCTCCGATGAAACTAATTCTGGTGACGGTATTAAGCACTACAATGATAATTCTCAAGTTCTTGAGATTGAAGTGGATCCTCTCGATTGTACACTAGATGAAGAAACCATCCCATTGAATAGCACGCCCCACACCACGCCCCGCACCACACCCTTTATCGCCACATCCCACACCGCTGCCTCGGACCCAGTTCCTGACATTGCATTGAAAGCCCACACCTTCGTGACCACACCTACCGCTCCCGTCACTCCCACGCTTATTGAAAGCTACAACCAAGCTTTGCAACAGAGTAATGTCGCTCTTGCTTACCCATCATCTGTTGTCATGGACCCTTCCTTAATGCTTTATGCTAGACAACAATTTGCCCTACAACAGCAGCAACAGCAAGCTGTAGCAGCTGTTGCTTTTGCACACCAACAATTACAAGCTCGTAGAGTGCATTACCAACAACAGGCTGCATTGCAGCTCCAGAGACATCTTCAATTGCAGCAGCAGCAGCAGCAGCAACAGCAGCAGCAGCAGCAGCAGCAACAGCAACAGCATCTTATGGGTGTCGTAGGTAATCCCTATGCTACTCAGATGCTGATGCCTGGTTTACAGATACCTTCTATGGCCCCTACCGCGGGTCTACAACCAGCCGCTCTCTCCGCTCTCGGAGCTCCGGCTATGGTAGTGCCTCCTACATCTGGTCAAGCCTACTATTCAGCCAATGGTCAACTGCTACAATATCCCTACATCAACCCCGCTCTGTACCAACCCCGTTAGGTACTTACTTTATTCCCCCTATCTCACATTCACATTGTCCCTCTCACCTTCCTCCTCTCACCTTTACTCTCTCACCTTTCCTCTCACATACTTAGAAAAAACCTTCCATTGAAATCACATGAGTCGTCTCTAGTTTTAATAAGATTTTATAGCTGAATCCACTATCCAATCAGTTTGATTAGTGGTTGTTATCTATTATTAATTTGTAATTCACAACTACCACTATTGTGTTGTTTTTATTGTTAAAGCCCTGCCCCCCTCTAAGTCTGCCCTAACACCACTGTTAACTATTTGTGATTGTATATGCACCATTAGCATCTGTCTGAAGCGCTGCGAGTCTGTGTGACATCTGCACATCTCTCTCGCTGCAATTACTTTATTTCTACTTTATATAATCATTTCGATCATATGCTCTGTGAGATTTCTAGTTTTCTCAGCAAGAATACTTGTTATCAGCGCGAGTCTCCTTGTAAGATCTATCCAGCTATTAAACGTCTGGTGCTTTAAACGTCCTCTACTCTGTATTTTAACCTTATTTTTATAAAGATCTCTGGAGTCTATTAGTACCGGAATTATATTTAATTATAATTATATTTAATTATTCATTAAATTGCATTTAATATTTCAACTTTGTTATTTATTTTGCCAGGAAATTTAGTCAACAATACATTTAGATGTAACACCCTTTACAGTATAATTGGTACAATATAATTGAAGACAAATAATTAATTTAGATTTAACTAATAAAGTTATTCAGTTTTTACTTTTTATCAAAAACATTTTTTATTGTCCTAATATCTGTTCAATTATTAATTAAAGTCTCTATAATGATTCATCTATATCTTGGATCAAATTATCATCTTCAGTATTACGATAAGTTTGATAACTGTACAAATATTCTATTGCAAGATTTTAATGAAACGAGAAAGTAATGAGAACAAATGAAATAATGGTGGGAGTCAAAGTTCAATGATGGATACTTCTAGAGAAGCCTTTCTTCACGCATGCGTGCCTTGAAGTAAGACTCCATACGGTCAGCACATGTCCAGTAGCGCGTGTGAGGCTGGTTGTATTTTTTACAGTTATCTATCATTCGTCTCATATCTGCTGCAAATAAATGACAGTCATATCCTGCAACTGAGCCACCTAACTTTTTAGACATGGTTTCAAGATCTGTAAGGAAGTTGAGAAAAGAAATGTGAGGACAGGTTGTAGGGTAGGGATAGGCGGATTGAGTTAATTAATAAAGAAAAACTCTAAAATGGTATCTATTGTTAAGTCTATTGCGATGTCATTGTCTAATAACCAATGGGATGTTTTACATAATCAAAATAGTCTGGAGCTTCATTAATATCAACAGGAGATAAGAAAGGCCAAGCGTATTCAAAGGTCTGAATGTTATGGAATGAGGTGTAATCGCTAGCATTATAGTATTAAGTAATGCAATAGATAATGTTATTTGATATAATAGTAAGATAATAAATAACCTTCATTTTCTGTAAAATTCTTCCAAGTGAACGTTTGACATCTTTATTTGAGGAAAAGCAATCTCTGTATAAGTAGATTTAGTTAATAATATTATTTAATTATTATATTGGATACAATTATTAAGATGAAAATGATAATAATTTTATTAAATAAAAATATAATGAATAAGAATATATCAAGAAATATTATATTTAAATAATTAATAATAAAATAAATATTAAATACAATATTTTAAATAAAGTAAATTTGTATGCAATTCAATTGTTTGTATATAAGTTTTATATACAAATATAATAATAAAACTACAATATTGGTAGATTTAAATAGTAAAAGGATTCCTAGATAAATCTGTTTCAAGAAAAGAGTTAATAAGTAATTGAAGTCAACCTAGGATTATAATTAAATTATTTTTAAATAAAGAGAAATAAACAAATAATTTGTATTTTTATTTATTGGGATAAGAAAATATTTATATAGAATTATTTAATTTTCTATGAACGGAAATCAGTACTAAGACAATTCAAAACTAACACATCATTCTGGGTATAACCAATTTCACTGACTCCCGGAATCATTGAAGCTGGGATTATTGTGACATACCCATCGAAACAACTTAATCCCTCGAAAACTTTATTTCCATCATTATTCATTAGTTCATGAGCCTTGTTTATAATCTAGGTGTGGTGCATGTATTAGTGGGTGTGGCAGGTATTAATGGGTGTGGCATGTATTAATGGGTGTGGCATGTATTAATGGGTGTGGCATGTATTAATGGGTGTAACATGTATTAGAAGGTAGGACATGTATTAGAAGGTAGGACATGTATTAGAAGGTAGGACATTTATTAGAATGTAGGACATGTATTAGAAGGTATGACATGTATTAGAAGGTATGACATGTATTAGAATGTAGGACATGTATTAGAATGTAGGACATGTATTAGAAGGTAGGACATTTATTAGAATGTAGGACATGTATTAGAAGGTATGACATGTATTAGAAGGTATGACATGTATTAGAATGTAGGACATGTATTAGAAGGTAGGACATGCATTAGAATGTAGGACATGTATTAGAAGGTAGGACATGTATTAGAAGGTAGGACATGTATTAGAAGGTAGGACATGTATTAGAAGGTAGGACATGTATTAGAAGGTAGGACATGTATTAGAAGTTAGGACATGTATTAGAATGTAGGACATGTATTAGAATGTAGGACATGTATTAGAAGGTAGGGCATGTATTAGAATGCAGGACATGTATTAGAAGGTATGATATGTATTAGAAGGTAGGACATGTATTAGAATGTAGGACATGTATTAGAATGTAGGACATGTATTAGAAGGTAGGACATGTATTAGAATGTAGGACATGTATTAGAAGGTAGGACATGTATTAGAATGTAGGACATGTATTAGAATGTGGGACATGTATTAGAAGGTAGGACATGTATTAAAAGGTAGGACATGTATTAGAATGTGGGACATGTATTAGAAGGTAAGACATGTATTAGAATGTAGGACATGTATTAGAAGGTAGGACATGTATTAGAATGTAGGACATGTATTAGAATGTAGTACATGTATTAGAAGGTAGGACATGTATTAGAAGGTAGGACATGTATTAGAAGGTAGGACATGTATTAGAATGTAGGACATGTACTAGAAGGTAGAACATGTATTAGAATGTAGGACATGTATTAGAAGGTAAGACATGTATTAGAAGGTAGGACATGTATTAGAAGGTAGGACATGTATTAGAAGGTAGGACATGTATTAGAATGTAGGATATGTATTAGTAGGTAGGACATGTATTAGAAGGTAGGACATGTATTAGAAGGTAGGACATGTATTAGAATGTAGGACATGTATTAGAAGGTAGGACATGTATTAGAATGTAGGACATGTATTAGAAGGTAGGACATGTATTAGAATGTAGTACATGTATTAGAAGGTAGGACATGTATTAGAAGGTAGGACATGTATTAGAAGGTAGGACATGTATTAGAAGGTAGGACATGTATTAGAAGGTAGGACATGTATTAGAAGGTAGGAGATGTATTAGAAGGTAGGACATGTATTAGAAGGTAGGACATGTATTAGAAGGTAGGACATGTATTAGAAGGTAGGACATGTATTAGAAGGTAGGACATGTATTAGAATGTAGGACATGTATTATAATGTAGGACATGTAGTAGAATGTAGGACATGTATTTGAAGGTAGGACATGTATTAGAAGGTAGGACATTTATTAGAAGGTAGGACATGTATTAGAAGGTAGTATATGTATTAGAAGGTAGGACATGTATTAAAAGGTAGGACATGTATTAGAAAATAGGACATGTATTAGAAGGTAGGACATGTATTAGAAGGTAGGACATGTATTAAAAGGTAGGACATGTATTAGAATATAGGACATGTATTAGAATGTAGGACATGTATTAGAAGGTAGGACATGTATTAGAAGGTAGGACATGTATAAGAAGGTAGGACATGTATTAGAAGGTAGGACATGTATTAGAAGGTAGGACATGTATTAGAAGTTAGGACATGTATTAGAATGTAGGACACGTATTAGAATGTAGGACACGTATTAGAAGGTAGGACATGTATTAGAAGGTAGGACATGTATTAGAAGGTAGGACATGTATTAGAAGGTAGGTCATGTATTAGAATGTAGGACATGTATTAGAAGGTAGGACATGTATTGGAAGGTAGGACATGTATTGGAATGTAGGACATGTATTAGAATGTAGGACATGAATTAGAAGGTAGGACATGTATTAGAAGGTAGGACATGTATTAGAAGGTAGGACATGTTTAGAAGGTAGGACATGTATTTGAAGGTAGGACATGTATTAGAAGGTAGGACATGTATTAGAAGGTAGGACATGTATTAGAATGTAGGACATGTATTAGAATGTAGGACATGTATTAGAATGTAGGACATGTATTAGAATGTAGGACATGTATTAGAAGGTAGGACATGTATTAGGAGGTAGGACATGTATTAGAATGTAGGACATGTATTAGAATGTAGGACATGTATTAGAAGGTAGGACATGTATTTGAAGGTAGGACATGTATTTGAAGATAGGACATGTATTAGAAGGTAGGACATGTATTAGAAGGTAGGACATGTATTAGAAGGTAGGACATGTATTAGAAGGTAGGACATGTATTAGAAGGTAGGACATGTATTAGAATGTAGGACATGTATTAGAAGGTAGGACATGTATTAGAAGGTATGACATGTATTAGAAGGTAGGACATGTATTAGAAGGTAGGACATGTATTAGAAGGTAGGAGATGTATTAGAAGGTAGGACATGTATTAGAAGGTAGGACATGTATTAGAAGGTAGGACATGTATTAGAAGGTAGGACATGTATTAGAAGGTAGGACATGTATTAGAAGGTAGGACATGTATTATAAGGTAGGACATGTATTAGAAGGTAGGACATGTATTAAAAGGTAGGATATATATTAGAAGGTAGGATATGTATAAGAAGGTAGGACATGTATTAGAAGGTAGGACATTTATTAGAAGGTAGGACATGTATTAGAAGGTAGGACATGTATTAAAAGGTAGGACATATATTAGAATGTAGGATATGTATTAGAAGGTAGGACATGTATTAGAATGTAGGACATGTATTAGAAGGTAGGACATGTATTAGAAGGTATGACATGTATTAGAATGTAGGACATGTATTAGAAGGTAGGACATGTATTTGAAGGTAGGACATGTATTAGAAGGTAGGACATTTATTAGAAGGTAGGACATGTATTAGAAGGTAGTATATGTATTAGAAGGTAGGACATGTATTAAAAGGTAGGACATGTATTAGAAAATAGGACATGTATTAGAAGGTAGGACATGTATTAGAAGGTAGGACATGTATTAAAAGGTAGGACATGTATTAGAATATAGGACATGTATTAGAATGTAGGACATGTATTAGAAGGTAGGACATGTATTAGAAGGTAGGACATGTATAAGAAGGTAGGACATGTATTAGAAGGTAGGACATGTATTAGAAGGTAGGACATGTATTAGAAGTTAGGACATGTATTAGAATGTAGGACACGTATTAGAATGTAGGACATGTATTAGAAGGTAGGACATGTATTAGAAGGTAGGACATGTATTAGAAGGTAGGACATGTATTAGAAGGTAGGTCATGTATTAGAATGTAGGACATGTATTAGAAGGTAGGACATGTATTGGAAGGTAGGACATGTATTGGAATGTAGGACATGTATTAGAATGTAGGACATGTATTAGAAGGTAGGACATGTATTAGAAGGTAGGACATGTATTAGAAGGTAGGACATGTTTAGAAGGTAGGACATGTATTTGAAGGTAGGACATGTATTAGAAGGTAGGACATGTATTAGAAGGTAGGACATGTATTAGAATGTAGGACATGTATTAGAATGTAGGACATGTATTAGAATGTAGGACATGTATTAGAATGTAGGACATGTATTAGAAGGTAGGACATGTATTAGGAGGTAGGACATGTATTAGAATGTAGGACATGTATTAGAATGTAGGACATGTATTAGAAGGTAGGACATGTATTTGAAGGTAGGACATGTATTTGAAGGTAGGACATGTATTAGAAGGTAGGACATGTATTAGAAGGTAGGACATGTATTAGAAGGTAGGACATGTATTAGAAGGTAGGACATGTATTAGAAGGTAGGACATGTATTAGAATGTAGGACATGTATTAGAAGGTAGGACATGTATTAGAAGGTAGGACATGTATTAGAAGGTAGGACATGTATTAGAAGGTAGGACATGTATTAGAAGGTAGGAGATGTATTAGAAGGTAGGACATGTATTAGAAGGTAGGACATGTATTAGAAGGTAGGACATGTATTAGAAGGTAGGACATGTATTAGAAGGTAGGACATGTATTAGAAGGTAGGACATGTATTATAAGGTAGGACATGTATTAGAAGGTAGGACATGTATTAAAAGGTAGGATATATATTAGAAGGTAGGATATGTATAAGAAGGTAGGACATGTATTAGAAGGTAGGACATTTATTAGAAGGTAGGACATGTATTAGAAGGTAGGACATGTATTAAAAGGTAGGACATATATTAGAATGTAGGATATGTATTAGAAGGTAGGACATGTATTAGAATGTAGGACATGTATTAGAAGGTAGGACATGTATTAGAAGGTATGACATGTATTAGAATGTAGGACATGTATTAGAAGGTAGGACATGTATTAGAAGGTAGGACATGTATTAGAATGTAGGACATGTATTAGAATGTAGGACATGTATTAGCATGTAGGACATGTATTAGAAGGTAGGACAATTATTAGAAGGTAGGACATGTATTAGAAGGTAGGACATGTATTAGAAGGTAGGACATGTATTAGAAGGTAGGACATGTATTAGAAGGTAGGACATTTATTAGAAGGTAGGACATGTATTAGAAGGTAGGACATGTATTAGAATGTAGGACATGTATTAGAAGGTATGACATGTATTAGAAGGTAGGACATGTATTAGAATGTAGGACATGTATTAGAATGTAGGACATGTATTAGAAGGTAGGACATGTATTAGAATGTAGGACATGTATTAGAAGGTAGGACATGTATTAGAATGTAGGACATGTATTAGAATGTGGGACATGTATTAGAAGGTAGGACATGTATTAAAAGGTAGGACATGTATTAGAATGTGGGACATGTATTAGAAGGTAGGACATGTATTAGAATGTAGGACATGTATTAGAAGGTAGGACATGTATTAGAATGTAGGACATGTATTAGAATGTAGTACATGTATTAGAAGGTAGGACATGTATTAGAAGGTAGGACATGTATTAGAAGGTAGGACATGTATTAGAATGTAGGACATGTACTAGAAGGTAGAACATGTATTAGAATGTAGGACATGTATTAGAAGGTAAGACATGTATTAGAAGGTAGGACATGTATTAGAAGGTAGGACATGTATTAGAAGGTAGGACATGTATTAGAATGTAGGATATGTATTAGTAGGTAGGACATGTATTAGAAGGTAGGACATGTATTAGAAGGTAGGACATGTATTAGAATGTAGGACATGTATTAGAAGGTAGGACATGTATTAGAATGTAGGACATGTATTAGAAGGTAGGACATGTATTAGAATGTAGTACATGTATTAGAAGGTAGGACATGTATTAGAAGGTAGGACATGTATTAGAAGGTAGGACATGTATTAGAAGGTAGGACATGTATTAGAAGGTAGGAGATGTATTAGAAGGTAGGACATGTATTAGAAGGTAGGACATGTATTAGAAGGTAGGACATGTATTAGAAGGTAGGACATGTATTAGAAGGTAGGACATGTATTAGAATGTAGGACATGTATTAGAATGTAGGACATGTAGTAGAATGTAGGACATGTATTTGAAGGTAGGACATGTATTAGAAGGTAGGACATTTATTAGTAGGTAGGACATGTATTAGAAGGTAGTATATGTATTAGAAGGTAGGACATGTATTAAAAGGTAGGACATGTATTAGAAAATAGGACATGTATTAGAAGGTAGGACATGTATTAGAAGGTAGGACATGTATTAAAAGGTAGGACATGTATTAGAATATAGGACATGTATTAGAATGTAGGACATGTATTAGAAGGTAGGACATGTATTAGAAGGTAGGACATGTATTAGAAGGTAGGACATGTATTAGAAGGTAGGACATGTATTAGAAGGTAGGACATGTATTAGAAGTTAGGACATATATTAGAATGTAGGACACGTATTAGAATGTAGGACATGTATTAGAAGGTAGGACATGTATTAGAAGGTAGGACATGTATTAGAAGGTAGGACATGTATTAGAAGGTAGGTCATGTATTAGAATGTAGGACATGTATTAGAAGGTAGGACATGTATTGGAAGGTAGGACATGTATTAGAATGTAGGACATGTATTAGAATGTAGGACATGTATTAGAAGGTAGGACATGTATTTGAAGGTAGGACATGTATTTGAAGGTAGGACATGTATTAGAAGGTAGGACATGTATTAGAAGGTAGGACATGTATTAGAAGGTAGGACATGTATTAGAAGGTAGGACATGTATTAGAAGGTAGGACATGTATTAGAAGGTAGGACATGTATTAGAAGGTAGGAGATGTATTAGAAGGTAGGACATGTATTAGAAGGTAGGACATGTATTAGAAGGTAGGACATGTATTAGAAGGTAGGACATGTATTAGAAGGTAGGACATGTATTAGAAGGTAGGAGATGTATTAGAAGGTAGGACATGTATTAGAAGGTAGGACATGTATTAGAAGGTAGGACATGTATTAGAAGGTAGGATATGTATTAGAAGGTAGGACATGTATTAGAAGGTAGGACATGTATTATAAGGTAGGACATGTATTAGAAGGTAGGACATGTATTAAAAGGTAGGATATATATTAGAAGGTAGGATATGTATAAGAAGGTAGGACATGTATTAGAAGGTAGGACATTTATTAGAAGGTAGGACATGTATTAGAAGGTAGGACATATATTAAAAGGTAGGACATATATTAGAATGTAGGATATGTATTAGAAGGTAGGACATGTATTAGAATGTAGGACATGTATTAGAAGGTAGGACATGTATTAGAAGGTAGGACATGTATTAGAAGGTAGGACATTTATTAGAAGGTAGGACATGTATTAGAAGGTAGTATATGTATTAGAAGGTAGGACATGTATTAAAAGGTAGGACATGTATTAGAAAATAGGACATGTATTAGAAGGTAGGACATGTATTAGAAGGTAGGACATGTATTAAAAGGTAGGACATGTATTAGAATATAGGACATGTATTAGAATGTAGGACATGTATTAGAAGGTAGGACATGTATTAGAAGGTAGAACATGTATAAGAAGGTAGGACATGTATTAGAAGGTAGGACATGTATTAGAAGGTAGGACATGTATTAGAAGTTAGGACATGTATTAGAATGTAGGACACGTATTAGAATGTAGGACACGTATTAGAAGGTAGGACATGTATTAGAAGGTAGGACATGTATTAGAAGGTAGGACATGTATTAGAAGGTAGGTCATGTATTAGAATGTAGGACATGTATTAGAAGGTAGGACATGTATTGGAAGGTAGGACATGTATTGGAATGTAGGACATGTATTAGAATGTAGGACATGTATTAGAAGGTAGGACATGTATTAGAAGGTAGGACATGTATTAGAAGGTAGGACATGTTTAGAAGGTAGGACATGTATTTGAAGGTAGGACATGTATTAGAAGGTAGGACATGTATTAGAAGGTAGGACATGTATTAGAATGTAGGACATGTATTAGAATGTAGGACATGTATTAGAATGTAGGACATGTATTAGAATGTAGGACATGTATTAGAAGGTAGGACATGTATTAGGAGGTAGGACATGTATTAGAATGTAGGACATGTATTAGAATGTAGGACATGTATTAGAAGGTAGGACATGTATTTGAAGGTAGGACATGTATTTGAAGGTAGGACATGTATTAGAAGGTAGGACATGTATTAGAAGGTAGGACATGTATTAGAAGGTAGGACATGTATTAGAAGGTAGGACATGTATTAGAAGGTAGGACATGTATTAGAATGTAGGACATGTATTAGAAGGTAGGACATGTATTAGAAGGTAGGACATGTATTAGAAGGTAGGACATGTATTAGAAGGTAGGACATGTATTAGAAGGTAGGAGATGTATTAGAAGGTAGGACATGTATTAGAAGGTAGGACATGTATTAGAAGGTAGGACATGTATTAGAAGGTAGGACATGTATTAGAAGGTAGGACATGTATTAGAAGGTAGGACATGTATTATAAGGTAGGACATGTATTAGAAGGTAGGACATGTATTAAAAGGTAGGATATATATTAGAAGGTAGGATATGTATAAGAAGGTAGGACATGTATTAGAAGGTAGGACATTTATTAGAAGGTAGGACATGTATTAGAAGGTAGGACATGTATTAAAAGGTAGGACATATATTAGAATGTAGGATATGTATTAGAAGGTAGGACATGTATTAGAATGTAGGACATGTATTAGAAGGTAGGACATGTATTAGAAGGTATGACATGTATTAGAATGTAGGACATGTATTAGAAGGTAGGACATGTATTTGAAGGTAGGACATGTATTAGAAGGTAGGACATTTATTAGAAGGTAGGACATGTATTAGAAGGTAGTATATGTATTAGAAGGTAGGACATGTATTAAAAGGTAGGACATGTATTAGAAAATAGGACATGTATTAGAAGGTAGGACATGTATTAGAAGGTAGGACATGTATTAAAAGGTAGGACATGTATTAGAATATAGGACATGTATTAGAATGTAGGACATGTATTAGAAGGTAGGACATGTATTAGAAGGTAGGACATGTATAAGAAGGTAGGACATGTATTAGAAGGTAGGACATGTATTAGAAGGTAGGACATGTATTAGAAGTTAGGACATGTATTAGAATGTAGGACACGTATTAGAATGTAGGACATGTATTAGAAGGTAGGACATGTATTAGAAGGTAGGACATGTATTAGAAGGTAGGACATGTATTAGAAGGTAGGTCATGTATTAGAATGTAGGACATGTATTAGAAGGTAGGACATGTATTGGAAGGTAGGACATGTATTGGAATGTAGGACATGTATTAGAATGTAGGACATGTATTAGAAGGTAGGACATGTATTAGAAGGTAGGACATGTATTAGAAGGTAGGACATGTTTAGAAGGTAGGACATGTATTTGAAGGTAGGACATGTATTAGAAGGTAGGACATGTATTAGAAGGTAGGACATATATTAGAATGTAGGACATGTATTAGAATGTAGGACATGTATTAGAATGTAGGACATGTATTAGAATGTAGGACATGTATTAGAAGGTAGGACATGTATTAGGAGGTAGGACATGTATTAGAATGTAGGACATGTATTAGAATGTAGGACATGTATTAGAAGGTAGGACATGTATTTGAAGGTAGGACATGTATTTGAAGGTAGGACATGTATTAGAAGGTAGGACATGTATTAGAAGGTAGGACATGTATTAGAAGGTAGGACATGTATTAGAAGGTAGGACATGTATTAGAAGGTAGGACATGTATTAGAATGTAGGACATGTATTAGAAGGTAGGACATGTATTAGAAGGTAGGACATGTATTAGAAGGTAGGACATGTATTAGAAGGTAGGACATGTATTAGAAGGTAGGAGATGTATTAGAAGGTAGGACATGTATTAGAAGGTAGGACATGTATTAGAAGGTAGGACATGTATTAGAAGGTAGGACATGTATTAGAAGGTAGGACATGTATTAGAAGGTATGACATGTATTATAAGGTAGGACATGTATTAGAAGGTAGGACATGTATTAAAAGGTAGGATATATATTAGAAGGTAGGATATGTATAAGAAGGTAGGACATGTATTAGAAGGTAGGACATTTATTAGAAGGTAGGACATGTATTAGAAGGTAGGACATGTATTAAAAGGTAGGACATATATTAGAATGTAGGATATGTATTAGAAGGTAGGACATGTATTAGAATGTAGGACATGTATTAGAAGGTAGGACATGTATTAGAAGGTATGACATGTATTAGAATGTAGGACATGTATTAGAAGGTAGGACATGTATTAGAAGGTAGGACATGTATTAGAATGTAGGACATGTATTAGAATGTAGGACATGTATTAGCATGTAGGACATGTATTAGAAGGTAGGACAATTATTAGAAGGTAGGACATGTATTAGAAGGTAGGACATGTATTAGAAGGTAGGACATGTATTAGAAGGTAGGACATGTATTAGAAGGTAGGACATTTATTAGAAGGTAGGACATGTATTAGAAGGTAGGACATGTATTAGAATGTAGGACATGTATTAGAAGGTATGACATGTATTAGAAGGTAGGACATGTATTAGAATGTAGGACATGTATTAGAATGTAGGACATGTATTAGAAGGTAGGACATGTATTAGAATGTAGGACATGTATTAGAAGGTAGGACATGTATTAGAATGTAGGACATGTATTAGAATGTGGGACATGTATTAGAAGGTAGGACATGTATTAAAAGGTAGGACATGTATTAGAATGTGGGACATGTATTAGAAGGTAGGACATGTATTAGAAGGTAGGAGATGTATTAGAAGGTAGGACATGTATTAGAAGGTAGGACATGTATTAGAAGGTAGGACATGTATTAGAAGGTAGGACATGTATTAGAAGGTAGGACATGTATTAGAATGTAGGACATGTATTAGAATGTAGGACATGTAGTAGAATGTAGGACATGTATTTGAAGGTAGGACATGTATTAGAAGGTAGGACATTTATTAGTAGGTAGGACATGTATTAGAAGGTAGTATATGTATTAGAAGGTAGGACATGTATTAAAAGGTAGGACATGTATTAGAAAATAGGACATGTATTAGAAGGTAGGACATGTATTAGAAGGTAGGACATGTATTAAAAGGTAGGACATGTATTAGAATATAGGACATGTATTAGAATGTAGGACATGTATTAGAAGGTAGGACATGTATTAGAAGGTAGGACATGTATTAGAAGGTAGGACATGTATTAGAAGGTAGGACATGTATTAGAAGGTAGGACATGTATTAGAAGTTAGGACATGTATTAGAATGTAGGACACGTATTAGAATGTAGGACATGTATTAGAAGGTAGGACATGTATTAGAAGGTAGGACATGTATTAGAAGGTAGGACATGTATTAGAAGGTAGGTCATGTATTAGAATGTAGGACATGTATTAGAAGGTAGGACATGTATTGGAAGGTAGGACATGTATTAGAATGTAGGACATGTATTAGAATGTAGGACATGTATTAGAAGGTAGGACATGTATTTGAAGGTAGGACATGTATTTGAAGGTAGGACATGTATTAGAAGGTAGGACATGTATTAGAAGGTAGGACATGTATTAGAAGGTAGGACATGTATTAGAAGGTAGGACATGTATTAGAAGGTAGGACATGTATTAGAAGGTAGGACATGTATTAGAAGGTAGGAGATGTATTAGAAGGTAGGACATGTATTAGAAGGTAGGACATGTATTAGAAGGTAGGACATGTATTAGAAGGTAGGACATGTATTAGAAGGTAGGACATGTATTAGAAGGTAGGAGATGTATTAGAAGGTAGGACATGTATTAGAAGGTAGGACATGTATTAGAAGGTAGGACATGTATTAGAAGGTAGGATATGTATTAGAAGGTAGGACATGTATTAGAAGGTAGGACATGTATTATAAGGTAGGACATGTATTAGAAGGTAGGACATGTATTAAAAGGTAGGATATATATTAGAAGGTAGGATATGTATAAGAAGGTAGGACATGTATTAGAAGGTAGGACATTTATTAGAAGGTAGGACATGTATTAGAAGGTAGGACATGTATTAAAAGGTAGGACATATATTAGAATGTAGGATATGTATTAGAAGGTAGGACATGTATTAGAATGTAGGACATGTATTAGAAGGTAGGACATGTATTAGAAGGTAGGACATGTATTAGAATGTAGGACATGTATTAGAAGGTAGGACATGTATTAGAAGGTAGGACATGTATTAGAATGTAGGACATGTATTAGAATGTAGGACATGTATTAGCATGTAGGACATGTATTAGAAGGTAGGACAATTATTAGAAGGTAGGACATGTATTAGAAGGTAGGACATGTATTAGAAGGTAGGACATGTATTAGAAGGTAGGACATGTATTAGAAGGTAGGACATTTATTAGAAGGTAGGACATGTATTAGAAGGTAGGACATGTATTAGAATGTAGGACATGTATTAGAAGGTATGACATGTATTAGAAGGTAGGACATGTATTAGAATGTAGGACATGTATTAGAATGTAGGACATGTATTAGAAGGTAGGACATGTATTAGAATGTAGGACATGTATTAGAAGGTAGGACATGTATTAGAATGTAGGACATGTATTAGAATGTGGGACATGTATTAGAAGGTAGGACATGTATTAAAAGGTAGGACATGTATTAGAATGTGGGACATGTATTAGAAGGTAGGACATGTATTAGAATGTAGGACATGTATTAGAAGGTAGGACATGTATTAGAATGTAGGACATGTATTAGAATGTAGTACATGTATTAGAAGGTAGGACATGTATTAGAAGATAGGACATGTATTAGAAGGTAGGACATGTATTAGAATGTAGGACATGTACTAGAAGGTAGAACATGTATTAGAATGTAGGACATGTATTAGAAGGTAAGACATGTATTAGAAGGTAGGACATGTATTATAAGGTAGGACATGTATTAGAAGGTAGGACATGTATTATAAGGTAGGACATGTATTAGAAGGTAGGACATGTATTAAAAGGTAGGATATATATTAGAAGGTAGGATATGTATTGGAATGTAGGACATGTATTAGAATGTAGGACATGTATTAGAAGGTAGGACATGTATTAGAATGTAGGACATGTATTAGAATGTAGGACATGTATTTGAAGGTAGGACATGTATTAGAAGGTAGGACATTTATTAGAAGGTAGGACATGTATTAGAAGGTAGTATATGTATTAGAAGGTAGGACATGTATTAAAAGGTAGGACATGTATTAGAAAATAGGACATGTATTAGAAGGTAGGACATGTATTAGAAGGTAGGACATGTATTAAAAGGTAGGACATGTATTAGAATATAGGACATGTATTAGAATGTAGGACATGTATTAGAAGGTAGGACATGTATTAGAAGGTAGGACATGTATTAGAAGGTAGGACATGTATTAGAAGGTAGGACATGTATTAGAAGGTAGGACATGTATTAGAAGGTAGGACATGTATTAGAAGTTAGGACATGTATTAGAATGTAGGATATGTATTAGAATGTAGGACATGTATTAGAAGGTAGGACATGTATTAGAAGGTAGGACATGTATTAGAAGGTAGGACATGTATTAGAAGGTAGGTCATGTATTAGAATGTAGGACATGTATTAGAAGGTAGGACATGTATTGGAAGGTAGGACATGTATTGGAATGTAGGACATGTATTAGAATGTAGGACATGTATTAGAAGGTAGGACATGTATTAGAAGGTAGGACATGTATTAGAAGGTAGGACATGTTTAGAAGGTAGGACATGTATTTGAAGGTAGGACATGTATTAGAAGGTAGGACATGTATTAGAAGGTAGGACATGTATTAGAATGTAGGACATGTATTAGAATGTAGGACATGTATTAGAATGTAGGACATGTATTAGAAGGTAGGACATGTATTAGAAGGTAGGACATGTATTAGAATGTAGGACATGTATTAGAATGTAGGACATGTATTAGAAGGTAGGACATGTATTTGAAGGTAGGACATGTATTAGAAGGTAGGACATGTATTAGAAGGTAGGACATGTATTAGAAGGTAGGACATGTATTAGAAGGTAGGACATGTATTAGAAGGTAGGACATGTATTAGAAGGTAGGACATGTATTAGAAGGTAGGACATGTATTAGAAGGTAGGACATGTATTAGAAGGTAGGTCATGTATTAGAATGTAGGACATGTATTAGAAGGTAGGACATGTATTGGAAGGTAGGACATGTATTGGAATGTAGGACATGTATTAGAATGTAGGACATGTATTAGAAGGTAGGACATGTATTAGAAGGTAGGACATGTATTAGAAGGTAGGACATGTTTAGAAGGTAGGACATGTATTTGAAGGTAGGACATGTATTAGAAGGTAGGACATGTATTAGAAGGTAGGACATGTATTAGAATGTAGGACATGTATTAGAATGTAGGACATGTATTAGAATGTAGGACATGTATTAGAAGGTAGGACATGTATTAGAAGGTAGGACATGTATTAGAATGTAGGACATGTATTAGAATGTAGGACATGTATTAGAAGGTAGGACATGTATTTGAAGGTAGGACATGTATTAGAAGGTAGGACATGTATTAGAAGGTAGGACATGTATTAGAAGGTAGGACATGTATTAGAAGGTAGGACATGTATTAGAAGGTAGGACATGTATTAGAATGTAGGACATGTATTAGAAGGTAGGACATGTATTAGAAGGTAGGACATGTATTAGAAGGTAGGACATGTATTAGAAGGTAGGACATGTATTAGAAGGTAGGACATGTATTAGAAGGTAGGAGATGTATTAGAAGGTAGGACATGTATTAGAAGGTAGGACATGTATTAGAAGGTAGGACATGTATTAGAAGGTAGGACATGTATTAGAATGTAGGACATGTATTAGAATGTAGGACATGTATTAGCATGTAGGACATGTATTAGAAGGTAGGACAATTATTAGAAGGTAGGACATGTATTAGAAGGTAGGACATGTATTAGAAGGTAGGACATGTATTAGAAGGTAGGACATGTATTAGAAGGTAGGACATGTATTAGAAGGTAGGACATGTATTAGAAGGTAGGACATGTATTAGAATGTAGGACATGTATTAGAATGTAGGACATGTATTAGAAGGTAGGACATGTATTAGAATGTAGGACAAATATTTGTGGGTGGTGTTTGTGTTTTGGGGTGGGCATGTGTTATAGGGAAATGCTTCATCTCTGACCTCATAACGTCTCTCCTTCACAATATCATGGCAAATGTATGATATAGAATTAAACAAACGACATCCCATCAGATCAGCATCATCGTAAGATTTCATGAAGTCTTCGTATGATTTCTTTGGGAGAGCTATCTGACTACTGAAACCCTGGATGTAGGGGTGTAATGGGTGTAGGGGTATAGTGGGTGTAGTGAGTGTAGTAGCAGTAGGGATATAAGTGTATATGGATATAGGGGTGTAGTGGGTGTAGAGGTGTAGTTGGTGTAGTGGGTATCGGGATATAGGGGGTGTAGTAGGTGTAGGGATATAGGAGGTAGAGAGGTGTTGTAGGTGTGGGGATACAGGGGAATAGGGATGTAGTGGGTGTAGGGATATAGGGGTATAGTGCTGTAGTGGGTGTAGGTATATAGGGAGTGTAGTTGGTGTAGGGATATTGGGTGTATTGGGTGTAGGCATGTAGTTGGTTTAGGGATATTGAGGGTTTAGTGGGAGTGGGGATATAGGGGGTGTAGGGATATAGGGGTGCAGTAGGAGTAGGGATATATTGGTATAGAGGATGTAGTTGGTGTAGGGATATAAGGGGTATAGGTATTTAGGGATATAGGGAGTTTAGTTGGTGCAGGGATATTGGGGGTATAGGTGTGTAGTTGGTGTAGGTATATTGGGGGAATACGGGTGTAGGGATATAGGGGGTATAGGTGTGTAGTTAGTGTAGGTATATTGGGGGAATACGGGTGTAGGGATATAGGGGGTATAGGGATAGGATTTGTGTAATTTCGTGTAAGATTAGGATTATTATTATATTCATGCTATTTTTAGTAATTCATAGTAATAGTTAAGCAAATCAAAAAATTCCTGTACATTTTAATAATTGTTGTGGACCCAAAAAAAGTAATTTTATATAAAGCAAAATTAATCTAGACTAGTTATGATTTAGTTCATATATTAATACAATAAAAACAATAACATTTATAAAAAAAATTCTTTTTCAAAAATTATATTTAATTTTTTACCAATTATTAAATAAAATGTTAGATCTACATATTGATATTTTATATTACTGATAGCTTTATAAGAAATATTAAATAAGAATATTAAATTTATTACAAAAAAGTAAATTTTATATATATATAAAAAAGAATTACAAAGGGAAATCGCGTTATAAAGAATACTGTAGCAAAAGTTTTCATTAAAGTAATATTTATCAGTGCATCATATGTTCAAACCAAAAAAATCATCTAAAGTGGTAACTAATTTAGTTCAATTAAAAATATCAATAATTTAGGAAACATTTTATTTATTTAATGCTTATTCAATAGCTGATTGTATCTAAATATAGAGCATGTAAAACTACATATTTGTTAATAATTTATGATGTGTCATTGTAGTATAAACTTAGATACAAATATAATTGTAAATAATAACAATATAACTTGTGAGTTTGTATATTATTTGTGAGTTTGTATATTACTTGTGAGTTTGTATATTACTTGTGAGTTTGTATATTACTTGTGAGTTTGTATATTACTTGTGAGTTTGTATATTACTTGGGAGTTTGTATATTACTTGTGAGTTTGTATATTACTTGTGAGTTTGTATATTACTTGTGAGTTTGTATATTACTTGGGAGTTTGTATATTACTTGTGAGTTTGTATATTACTTGGGAGCTTGTATATTACTTGTGAGTTTATATATTACTTGTGAGTTTGTATATTCCTTGTGAGTTTGTATATTACTTGTGAGTTTGTATATTACTTGTGAGTTTGTATATTACTTGTGAGTTTGTATATTACTTGGGAGTTTGTATATTACTTGTGAGTTTGTATATTACTTGTGAGTTTGTATATTACTTGTGAGTTTGTATATTACTTGGGAGTTTGTATATTACTTGTGAGTTTGTATATTACTTGTGAGTTTGTATATTCCTTGTGAGTTTGTATATTACTTGTGAGTTTGTATATTACTTGTGAGTTTGTATATTACTTGTGAGTTTGTATATTACTTGTGAGTTTGTATATTACTTGGGAGTTTGTATATTACTTGTGAGTTTATATATTACTTGGGAGTTTGTATATTACTTGTATTACTTATATATATTAACATATATGAATGTAGTGTAGAGGTGTAATAGTGTAAGTGTGTAAAGGGTGTAATTAGTGAGTAGATGGTATAAGTGTATAGGGTGTAGGTAGTATGTAGGTGGTGTGAGTAGTGTGTAGGTGGTGTAGATGGGAAAAGGGTGGGGATATTGGTGGTGAGGTGTTTAAGAGGTGAGGAAGATGAGGAGTATAATAAGTATATGGTATGTAGAGGTGAGTAGAGTGAATGGGTGGGGGCTTTAGGTCATAATAGGTTATATGTTGATTGGGTGATTAGTGAAAAGAGTAGGGTTGAAGAAGTATTGGAGGTATGAAGAGTGGAGTGGGAGTGGGAGTGGAGTGGGAGTGGAGTGGGAGTGGAGTGGGAGTGGAGTGGGAGTGGGAGTGGAGTGGGAGTGGAGTGGGAGTGGAGTGGGAGTGGAGTGGGAGTGGAGTGGGAGTGGAGTGGAGTGGGAGTGGAGTGGGAGTGGAGTGGGAGTGGAGTGGGAGTGGAGTGGGAGTGGAGTGGGAGTGGAGTGGGAGTGGAGTGGGAGTGGAGTGGGAGTGGAGTGGGAGTGGAGTGGGAGTGGAGTGGGAGTGGAGTAGGAGTTATAGTGGAGTGGGAGTGGTAGTGGAGTGAGAGTGAAGTGGTAGTAGAGCGGGAGTGGGATTGGAGTGGGAGTGGTAGTGGAGTGGTAGTGGAGTAGGAATGGAGTAGGAATGGAGTGGGAGTGGAGTGGGAGTGGAGTGGAAGTGGTAGTGGAGTGGTAGTGAAGTGGTAGTGGAGTGGCAGAAGATAAGACAATAACCAGTTTTTTAAAATACCCAGTTGCATGTCTGTCCGCAAAAGTGAGAAGATCAAATACTTTATATTTCACATGAAGATCTTTCAGCATATTCATCAGCACTGCTCCATATCCCTGAAGAGCAACATAGGTCAATATGCAGGTCAGAGTTCATTATTATTTCATGATATATTGAATTATGACCTTGATCTTGACCTTTAAGACAAGTTCACAACCTTATCTTGATGAGCAGAGATCACAGCTAGGAAAACAATTTCTGAAAAGCGCGAAGTTTCAAAGAATCTGAAAACTATTCCTCCAATGATTCTATTATCTTTGAGGAGCACCAAAGACTCATGGCGCCTGTGTGTTAAGGAAAAAGGGTATTAGAGGTTAAGGGGAGATTAGAAACTAAGGAGGAAATTAGGAATGCAGTTAGGAGTATAAGGTAGGGTTGTGAGTAGTTAGCATGAAGAGTCAGGGATATTTTAGATATAATTTTATAAAGGTGTTAGGGGGGAGTTAGGGGGAGTTAACAAAGGAGTTAAGGAGGAATTAACAAAGGAGTTAATAAAGGAGTTAAGGAGGAGTTAACAAAGGAGTTAAGGAAGAATTTCCAAAGTAGTTAACAAATGAGTTAACAAATGAGTTAACAAATGAGTTAACAAAGGAGTTAACAAAGGAGTTAACAAAGGAGTTAACAAAGGAGTTAATAAAGGAGTTAACAAAGGAGTTAACAAAGGAGTTAACAAAGGAGTTAATAAAGGTGTTAAGGAGGAGTTAACAAAGGATATAACAAAGGAGTTAAGGAGGAATTAACAAATGATTTAACAAAGGAGTTAATAAAGGTGTTAAAGAGGAGTTAACAAAGGAGTTAACAAAGAAGTTAATAAAGGTGTTAAGGAGGAGTTAACAAAGGATATAACAAAGGAGTTAAGGAGGAATTAACAAATGATTTAACAAAGGAGTTAATAAAGGTGTTAAAGAGGAGTTAACAAAGGAGTTAACAAAGAAGTTAATAACGGTGTTAAGGAAGAGTTAACAAAGGAGTTAACAAAGGAGTTAACAAAGAAGTTAACAAAGGAGTTAACAAAGGAGTTAACAAAGGAATTAACAAAGGAGTTAAGGAGGAGTTAGCAAATAAGTTAACAAAGGATATAACAAAGGAGTTAAGGAGGAATTAACAAATGATTTAACAAAGGAGTTAATAAAGGTGTTAAAGAGGAGTTAACAAAGGAGTTAACAAATGAGTTAACAAAGAGGTTAAGGAAGAGTTAATAAAGGAGTTAACAAAGGATTTAAGGAGGAGTTAACAAAGGATATAACAAAGGAGTTAAGGAGGAATTAACAAATGATTTAACAAAGGAGTTAATAAAGGTGTTAAAGAGGAGTTAACAAAGGAGTTAACAAAGAAGTTAATAAAGGAGTTAACAAAGGAGTTAACAAAGGAATTAACAAAGGAGTTAACAAAGGAGTTAAGAAGGAATTAACAATTGAGTTAGCAAAGAAGTTAATAAAGGAGTTAAGGAGGAGTTAACAAAGGATATAACAAAGGAGTTAATAAAGGTGTTAAAGAGGAGTTAACAAAGGAGTTAGCAAAGAAGTTAATAAAGGAGTTAAGGAGGAGTTAACAAAGGGGTTAAGGAGGAATTAACAAAGGAGTTAACAAATAAGTTAATAAAGGAGTTAAGGAAGAGTTAACAAAGGAGTTAACAAAGGAGTTAATAAAGGTGTTAACAAAGGAGTTAACAAAGGAGTTAACAAAGGAGTTAAGGAAGAGTTAACAAAGGAGTTAACAAAGGAGTTAACAAAGGAGTTAACAAAGGAGTTAACAAAGGAGTTAACAAAGGAGTTAACAAAGGAGTTAATAAAGGAGTTAACAAAGGAGTTAACAAAGGAGTTAACAAAGGAGTTAACAAAGGAGTTAACAAAGGAGTTAACAAAGGAGTTAACAAAGGAGTTAACAAAGGAGTTAATAAAGGAGTTAATAAAGGAGTTAACAAAGGAGTTAACAAAGGAGTTAACAAAGGAGTTAACAAAGGAGTTAACAAAGGAGTTAAGGAATAGTTAACAAAGGAGTTAACAAAGGAGTTAAGGAAGAGTTAACAAAGGAGTTAAGGAAGAGTTAACAAAGGAGTTAACAAATGAGTTAATAAAGGTGTTAAAGAGGAGTTAACAAAGGAGTTAAGGAAGAGTTAACAAAGGAGTTAAGGAAGAGTTAACAAAGGAGTTAACAAATGAGTTAACAAAGGAGTTAAGGAATAGTTAACAAAGGAGTTAACAAAGAAGTTAACAAAGGAGTTAACAAAGGATTTAACAAAGGAGTTAACAAAGGAGTTAACAAAGAAGTTAATAAAGGAGTTAAGGAAGAGTTAACAAAGGAGTTAACAAAGGAGTTAACAAAGGAGTTAACAAAGGAGTTAATAAAGGTGTTAAAGAGGAGTTAACAAAGGAGTTAACAAAGGAGTTAACAAAGGAGTTAACAAAGGAGTTAACAAAGGAGTTAACAAAGGAGTTAACAAAGGAGTTAACAAAGGAGTTAACAAAGGAGTTAACAAAGGAGTTAACAAAGGAGTTAACAAAGGAGTTAACAAAGGAGTTAACAAAGGAGTTAACAAAGGAGTTAACAAATAAGTTAAGGAAGAGTTAACAAAGGAGTTAACAAATAAGTTAACAAAGGAGTTAACAAATAAGTTAAGGAAGAGTTAACAAAGGAGTTAACAAAGGAGTTAACAAAGGAGTTAACAAATAAGTTAAGGAAGAGTTAACAAAGGAGTTAACAAATAAGTTAACAAAGGAGTTAAGGAATAGTTAACAAAGGAGTTAACAAAGGAGTTAACAAAGGAGTTAACAAAGGAGTTAACAAAGGAGTTAACAAAGGAGTTAACAAAGGAGTTAACAAAGGAGTTAACAAAGGAGTTAACAAAGGAGTTAACAAAGGAGTTAACAAAGGAGTTAACAAATAAGTTAAGGAAGAGTTAACAAAGGAGTTAACAAAGGAGTTAACAAAGGAGTTAAGGAATAGTTAACAAAGGAGTTAACAAATAAGTTAATAAAGGAGTTAACAAAGGAGTTAAGGAATAGTTAACAAAGGAGTTAACAAATAAGTTAACAAAGGAGTTAACAAAGGAGTTAAGGAAGAGTTAACAAAGGAGTTAACAAAGGAGTTAACAAAGGAGTTAAGGAAGAGTTAACAAAGGAGTTAACAAATAAGTTAATAAAGGAGTTAACAAAGGAGTTAAGGAAGAGTTAACAAAGGAGTTAACAAAGGAGTTAACAAAGGAGTTAAGGAAGAGTTAACAAAGGAGTTAACAAAGGAGTTAACAAAGGAGTTAACAAAGGAGTTAACAAAGGAGTTAACAAAGGAGTTAACAAAGGAGTTAAGGAAGAGTTAACAAAGGAGTTAAGGAAGAGTTAACAAAGGAGTTAACAAAGGAGTTAAGGAAGAGTTAACAAAGGAGTTAACAAAGAGGTTAAGGAGGAGTTAACAAAGGAGTTAAGGAAGAGTTAACAAAGGATATAACAAAGAGGTTAACAAAGGAGTTAAGAAGGGAATTATAATAAATGTGTTGTGACATATGTCACATGTAAATATAAAATATATACGACATATGTCATATAAAATTTCACATTACAACAATATTACATCATAATCATATAAAGAGTAGAATGTTAATTATTTCATACTATTGGAAAATGTAGTTTAAGGTATTTTCAGTAATTAGACATACGCAGAACAGATTTAAAGCATGCAATAAAGTATCTAATTAACCTATCAAATACGGTCCTCGTAATATGAACTTTAGGCATGTTTGGTAGCTGATACATGATAATGGTTTGGAGAGCTGTAAATTAGTAAATTATTAAAATCATTATATTCAACATATCAATTTTAATAAAGTGATTATTTAAATAATAAATATATAAATATAAATATAATATGAAACATAAATAATATAACTGAAAGATAGAATAGGTGCTAAACTGGGTTTTAGGCAATGTATTAGACTGTTTGGATTAAGTGTTAGACTGAGTGTTAGACTGAGTGTTAGACTGAGTGTTAGACTGAGTGTTAGACTGAGTGTTACATAATTTTTACATTCTATTTTAGAAACCTAGAAGTTTCAGAATATCTTCCTCATTCATAACTTTTCCAGTAGAATTACCAATTAATTGAAATTTGATTTCGCCTTTCAACATTAGATTGCGAGTCACGGAGAGTTTGGAGATAAGGGAGGAGTCTATTCCCTCATTCACCTGACGATAGTGTGAGGTTAGGAGGTTTTTAGTTTTGAGGGATATATTTATATTGATATTTACATTTTTCGCTAATGAAATTAATTAGACACATTCATTGAATTAGCCGCACCTATAGAATTAGCAACACCCATTGAATTGGCCACGTCCATTAAATTGGCCACGCCAATTGAATTACTCATACCCATTGAATTACTCATACCCATTGAATTAGCCACACCCATTAAATTGGCCACGCCCATTGAATTACTCATACCCATTGAATTAGCCACACCCATTAAATTGGCCACGCCCATTGAATTACTCATACCCATTGAATTACTCATACCCATTGAATTAGCCACACCCATTAAATTGGCCACGCCCATTGAATTACTCATACCCATTGAATTGGCAACACCCATTGAATTGGCAACGCCCATTGAATTAGCCACACTTATTCCATTAGTCACGCCCCCAATAACTAACGTAATCTATATACACATCTTCTTTGACAGCTGGGATTTGAGGGATGAGTCTACTCATTAGATGATAAGGGATATCACCATTTGAAGTAGTGTTAGCAGAACTAAAATCTGCTACATCTGGAGATTCTGTAGAGGGTGTTGATAATGGGTCAATAGTGGGGTTTAAATAGTGGCATTTATGGGGTTAGACTGAGGGGAAGGAGTTTAGACTGAGGGGAAAGGGTTTAGACTGAGGGGAAGGGGTTTAGACAGAGTGGAAGGGGTTTAGACTGAGGGGAAAGGGTTTAGACGGTGTGGAAGGGGTTTAGACTGAGGGGAAGTGGGTTTAGACTAGGGGAAGGGGTTTAGACTGAGGAGAAGTGGTTTACACTGAACGGAAGGAGTTTAAATAGAGGGGAATGGGTTTAGACTGAGGAGAAAGGGTTTAGACTGAGGGGAAGGGGTTTAGACTGAGGGGAAGGGGTTTAGACTGAGGGGAAGGAGTTTAGACAGAGTGGAAGGGGTATAGACTGAGGGGAAGGGGTTTAGACTGAGGGAAGGGGTTTAGACTGAGTGGAAGGGTTTTAGACTGAGAAGGGGTTTAGACTGAGGAGAAGGGGTTTAGACTGAGGGGAAGGGGTTTAGACTGAAGGAAGGAGTTTAGATAGAGTGGAAGGGTTTTAGACTGAGGGGAAAGGGTTTAGACTGAGGGGAAGGGGTTTAGACTGAAGGAAGGAGTTTAGATAGAGTGGAAGGGTTTTAGACTGAGGGGAAAGGGTTTAGACTAGGGGAAGGGGTTTAGACTGAGGGGAAGTGGTTTACACTGAACGGAAGGAGTTTAAATAGAGGGGAATGGGTTTAGACTGAGGAGAAAGGGTTTAGACTGAGGGGAAGGGGTTTAGACTGAGGGGAAGGGGTTTAGACTGAGGGAAAGGAGTTTAGACAGAGTGGAAGGGGTTTAGACTGAGGGGAAGGGGTTTAGACTGAGGAGAATGGGTTTAGACTGAAGGAAGGATTTTAGACAGAGTGGAAGGGGTTTAGACTGAGTGGAAGGGTTTTAGACTGAGAAGGGGTTTAGACTGAGGAGAAGGGGTTTAGACTGAGGGGAAGGGGTTTAGACTGAAGGAAGGAGTTTAGATAGAGTGGAAGGGTTTTAGACTGAGGGGAAAGGGTTTAGACTGAGGGGAAGGGGTTTAGACTGAAGGAAGGAGTTTAGATAGAGGGGAAGGGTTTTAGACTGAGGGGAAAGGGTTTAGACTGAGGGGAAGGGGTTTAGACTGAGGGGAAGTGGTTTACACTGAACGGAAGGAGTTTAAATAGAGGGGAATGGGTTTAGACTGAGGAGAAAGGGTTTAGACTGAGGGGAAGGGGTTTAGACTGAGGGGAAGGGGTTTAGACTGAGGGGAAGGAGTTTAGACAGAGTGGAAGGGGTTTAGACTGAGGGGAAGGGGTTTAGACTGAGGAGAAGGGGTTTAGACTGAGGGGAAGGGGTTTAGACTGAAGGAAGGAGTTTAGATAGAGTGGAAGGGTTTTAGACTGAGGGGAAAGGGTTTATACTGAGGGGAAGGAGTTTAGACTGAGGGGAAGGGGTTTAGACTGAGGGGAAGGGTTATAGACTGAGGGGAAGGAGTTTAGACTGAGGGGAAGTGGTTTAGACAGAGTGGAAGGGATTTAGACAGAGTGGAATAGGTTTAGACTGAGGGGAAGTGGTCTAGACCGAGGTAGTTAGAAATATGAACTGACCTGACTTGGAAACTAAGGATTCATCCCTTGAAGAAGTTGACTTCAGTGAGAGAGAAGTGGTGGATATTACTGCATATCCCTTATGCACAGTTGGTGTCTTAGTGGGAGGAGATAGATGACCATCATGTGGAGCTGGAGGTTTAGAGGGTGGAGCTAGAGCTGGAATAGTTGCCAACACAGAGATAGATGCAATTGAAGAGGAACTAGTAGATGCAGCTTTTGATGAAATCGTAGAGGGTCGCTTGTCAGGTAATGGTCTTATATCTAAAGTGGTGACTGCGGGGTGTGGGAGTGGGGTTAGGGTGTGTGAGGAGTGAATAATGGGGTTAGGGGTGAAAGGTGGGGCTAGGGGAGAAAAGTAGGGCTAGGGGTGAAAAGAGGGCTAGAAGTGAAAAGTGTTAAGATAATCATGTACTGAACATGTCTGTGAAGGTTAGGAGTGAGGGGAGGGCAGCTAGACAAATACACGCCTCGTGTCCATTGTGGAGTTTAGGGTAAAGAAGATCTATGTGAAGGTAGAGAGGTTAGGATGGTAAATATCAATGTAAATGATAGGGATTAATCAATTTAATATATATAATATTAATTAAATCATTTCACTAGGGCGTATGGAGGTGTGGGTTTGTGAGTGTTTATATAATTACACCTTCCTCAGTATCTGTGAAGATGTTTAATGTGGAATTTTTACTTTCCTCCCAAATATTCGAATACGGATCTAGAGTTTCGACATCAAATGAGTCAAAAAATCTGTTTTAGAAAATAAGGGTTTTATGTCAGTATGTACATTGGTGGTATATGAATTAATAAATATTTCATGACATTGTTCATGGCTATATAATATATATGAATATCTGTTCAAAATATAATAGCTTTAATCGAGTGATTTTTATGTGATAAGTATCTTTATAAAAAGATATATTGTTGATACCAAAATTAACAATTCAAAATATACAATTATCTTTGGCTTATATACAATGTTTATCTATTCTACATTTATCACTAGTACCCTTGCTACATATATATGGTAAAATATCATATTAAAATAGTGCCAGAAGAGAGTAAATGTATTGTTAATCCGATTAATTACAAGTATCATTTTTTTAATATTTTGATATCAAAATTGAATAGACTTCTTTTTATAAATTTTATTAAAATTATATTTGTTATAGATATATAAGTAATAAAATAATCACTTCTTCAATTTGTATTATTTAATTATTTATTAATATTTTAATATTATGTATAGTTTATTGCAACCTCTTAATGGTTATAAATTAATAACTATATTAAATATATAAGTGATTTATAACATGAGATAATTAACAATAATAATAATATATAGAGTAATATTATATATATATGATTGTCTTATTTACATTTTATTTACAACAATAATTAATTTTATGATTCTCGAAAATATAGTTACATTTTTTACAAATTTTGTTTTATAATGAAAAAAGTGTATATTTAATTTTTTTTTTAATTCTTAAAATATAAAGAATTATGAATATTTGAAATGTAGAAAATATTTTTTTTACATATTATTAAAAATAAAAAATAATGATTACTTTGTTTTTTGAAAAATAACAAAATCATAAAAATAATTTATTTATATTAATTTGTTTTCATTTTCTATTAATATTTATTAAAATAAATTATTATATTTAATAATATATGATAAATATAAGCATATATTTAATATTTAATAAATATATTTTTTCATTTTAATTTTACTTAATTTTCAGTATTCGAAAAAAAAAAATTTTAATAGTTATCAAAATATACAAAGTTATTTTTATGTTTACTAAAATATTTTTATAGTATATACAAATAAAAATATGAACAAAATCACCCTAATATACGTTATACAATGTAAACTGTACAATATACGCTGTACATTGTACAATAAGGGTGGTTATTTTCATGTCTATTTTAATAAATCTGATAAAAACTAGTTACATCTTATAGAGTTATATAATAATACTCTACAAAAAAATGTTCAGACAATTTGGTAATGTAATGGTGTAACGCCAGCCCTTTGAAATTTTTCATGTAGTACATAGGGAAATATATATTGGAAAAATAAAAATTTCGAAAATATAGATTTAATATATATATAATGAATATTAATTTTTGAAACTTCGAAAAATGTATAATATGAGTATTGTGATTTTCTAAAACAAAATGTAAGTATTATTACTAATTTTTTTTGGAATTTATTGGCAAAATATTTTGTTATTTTTTTTTTGGAAATTAACATTTTCTCACTTTCAGTTTTTTTAATTAATAAGTCAAAATTATCGAAGATTATTTGATTTTATTTTTTTATTAATTTGTCATAGAAAAATATCTCTCTATTTTTGCCGTTTCCTCATATTTTGAATAAAATTAATAATTTTCCAATCAATTTTTATTATGCAAAAATTATGAAAATTTAATAATCTTTTATATTAATTAACAATTTAACAATTTAGTTTAATTAATACAAAAATTGAATGGTATGTATATAATTAAGACTATTATAGAAAATTAATAATATGAAGTAATATATAAACAATTTTTATTATGTACAATACAGAAAAAATTAAATTTTAAATATATATTTTATACAATAAAATCACGTTTTGAAGAAAATTGTGGCATCAATTTTATTTAAATAAGAGTAATATTTATTCGTGCATCTCGTAATTCTGGGGTTACTATATTTTTTGATGTTTGTGATACAACACGAATGTGTCTTTCGACATTTTGTGTATGACTAGGATAAAATAGAAAGGATAATATAGGAATAGTAGAATTAAGTATTAAATAAAAGTGCATGTTGATTTTTATTATTTAAAATCATTTGGTAAATATGATATGGCGACTGGAAAAAATGTAGTTGAGCTTTTACAGCAAACCACGTTCGGGCATATACATTAATGATATTTTCTCTGTAGTTCGTTTCTTTGCTGATGCTTCAAAGTTTTAACAATATATAATGCTTATGCATCCACATATGTTGGAAATTTTCGGTAAGATAATGTAGTAGGCGGGAAGTAATGATATATGTGCGATCGTGGGTCCCAAATCTATATTAAATGAAAATAATGATGCTAATAAAGTGTATATTCAAAATTTAAAATATCAAATAATAACACTATTTCTGTCATGCGCAGTAAATCGTGGAGTCAATTTCGAGATTAAAAATTTATAAAACAATTTTTTTTTTGAAAACCTTGGCATTATACCTCATTATTTGCAAAAATCTAAAAATATAATATTATTCTTACATTAGTATATACTTTATGATTCAAAGAATTTTATTTATATTGTTATTATCAACCACCTTTACTGTACAATAAACGCTGTATAATATATGCTGTATAATAAACGCTATACAATAAACTATGAAAAATATATGCTGTACTATATACATTGTATAAAATACACTATACAATATATACTGTACAATATACACTAACGCAGGCATGTGATCAGCTATAAAACGTTTATTTTTATCATCTGGATGTTCATCTGCTTCATTGCTGAAATGACAGAGTAGAGATTCAGGTAAACCAATTCTGACTTGAGCCATTAATTCATATCCAAACACCTCCGTTGGTTCAGCATACGTGAAACTGGCATGAAAAGCAGGAATGTGGCAGTACCATAGGAATCTGCGATGGGCGTGATTATGGATGTGGTTAGAGGGTGTGGTTAGAAGGTGTGGTTAGAGGGTGTGGTTAGAGGATGTGGTTAGAGGGTGTGGTTAGAGGATGTGGTTAGAAGGTGTGGTTAGAGGGGGTGGTTAGAGGGTGTGGTTAGAGGGGGTGGTTAGAGGGGGTGGTTAGAGGGGGTGGTTAGTGGGTGTGGTTAGAGGGTGTGGTTAGAGGATGTGGTTAGAAGGTGTGGTTAGAGGGTATGGTTAGAGGGTGTGGTTAAAGGGTGTGGTTAGAGGATGTGGTTAGAATGTGTGGTTAGAGGACGTGGTTAGAGGGTGTGGTTAGAGGAGGTAGTAAGAGATTTAGTTAGTGATTTGATTAGGGGTGAATTAGAAGATATTGTCAGAGGACTTACCTGACATAGTTGAGGTGATACTTTATCATGTACTGGTTGTCAGGGACATAGCGTTCCTTAGTTACAAAGAGTTTTCTGTGTTGATCAACGTGGTCTAGGTGGCAATTGTTGAAAAATTGTATAAACCTAACAATATAAAGAGATAAAGTTAGTGGGCAGGTAAAGAGAGAGGAAGTAGGTGAAAGAGAGGGAAAGGGAGGGGGAGGGGGAGAGGGAGAGAGAAAGGGAGAGGGAGAGGGAGAGCGAGAGGGAGAGGGAGAGGGAGAGGGAGAGGGAGAGGGAGAGGGAGAGGGAGAAGTAGAGGGAGAGGGAGAGGGAGAGGGAGAGGGAGAGGGAGAGGGAGAGGGAGAGGGAGAGGGAGAGGGAGAGGGAGAGGGAGAGGGAGAGGGAGAGGGAGAGGGAGAGGGAGAGGGAGAGGGAGAGGGAGAGGGAGAGAATGTGGGAGAGGGAGAAGATGAGACTGAGGATGTTACAAACGCTATAGCAAGGATGGTGTCTGTTTCTCTTCTCTTGAGAGGTCGTTGGGAGACAAAGTTTGCAATTGCCTGTTTGATTGACACATCTCCATAAGGAGGCTTTGATAGGATGTCGTTGATTTCAGGAGTGGAAATATCCTCAACACAGCTCAAAAGTTTCTTTTTATTTAAGTGAATTCATTAGTAAATTAGATATTAGTAAATAGGATATTCATTAGGTTATTTTTTTTATTTTTTTGTGAACAGAATAAAAATGAAGGAATATTAATATATCTTTATAGGTATTAAATACAATTATTTAGAAAATATTGTAATCACAAATAATTGTTATTTATCAGCAAATATAAATATTTTAAAATATCTTTATAAAGAGTATGATCTAATATTGTTAGCTAAATATAAATAAATATTTATTATGTACTTCCATTTCGATTGCTTGTAATAATACAAGATATCGAGTGAGATTGAATTTCCCTATGACATTGTATTAAAATGAAATCTAACAATAAGAAAATCATTACAATAACTTCTGTGCTTATAAGAGATAATATAAACATTATTATTCTAAAAGGGTCATTATAATAAGACCTGACCTTATAAGACAATAGGTAGCTATCTCGTGTGATACGATCACCCTCATTGTATGTGCAACGTAGAACATTCTCTGAATCCACCAACATTCTAATTTTTGCATTGATCTGTTCTATATTCAGTTTACTCAATTCTCTTGTATGTTCCTCTGTCGAATTGATAGAAATTGCAATTTCATTATAAAACACTTAAATTATTTCGACAATTCAACAATCTAAATAAATTGTCAATTTATATACAAATTAAAAAAATGAATACAAATTTTAAAATGTAAATATCAAATAAATAAATAGAAACCAATATTATGACCACAAGCATAACAAGGTTCATCTGGAATATTACTCGGTGGGATATTTGCTAGACTATCATCTCTGAGTGTTTCATAACCTTTACAGCAACATATACCATCCTATAAGAATTGCAATTCAATATAATTATCTATAAATATAAATATCTAGGATGCATTATCTATAACAAATATTGTAATAAAATATTAAAAGTATATTAATAACGTTAATTAATTAATTAGATCATATTATTGTTTAATATTATTTCATAATCTTAATAATATTTATAGTCATATTATATAGGTTTAGTAAAAAAATTATTATGTAATTTTATAATAAAGTTAATATTAATTAAAATATTATATTATACATATATCAATAAATATTATAATATTTACTTAATACAATTAATTAAATTAATTATTAACTTACTTAAAGTAATATATTATATTTATAAAATTGCATTATAATAGTATAATATAATAACCAATATCTAGCATTAATTTAAGTTAATCTAGGATAATTTATTATATTACATTCAATCAAACATTGAGACTGAATATTTTTAGATGCTATCATAGACTATGTTTCATCCATGGACTTTCATAATAAATGAATGTTCATTGACTTTAATGATCTACATATTATGGTTGACATGAACTATACCAATAGATGCGTTATACTTGTGGTGGGAGATGTTACTTCTGATGGACAGAGTTAAATCCATTGAGCGAGATGCGTATTCTAGTTCAATTCTAGATATGGTTCATAGAGGTGAGATCGGATTTAATCTGGCTACAGAATATTCAAATAACATAAAATGGAAGGTAAATATAACGAGATAGAATGACTACACAATCTTATATATATATATATATATATATATATAGATATATATATATATATACTTATATATTTACTTATGTTGTTCGAGTTAGCAGATATGTACATATGGTGTTATTTAAATTTGAGTGCCAATTATTCTACTAACTACGTATATATATATATATATATATATATGAGTATGTATGTTACTTGTAGATTATTCATGATATTGCCGTTTTTGTTGAATATTATTCGAAGTTTCTTTCGTCGGATTAAATCTCATATGTCCCGAAAGATATAATTATGTTTAACTTGAACGTTAATTGTAATCGGTACATCGATCACCAGATGTGCAAACATCTGCAATACTAGTATACAAATCAATCAGTTCATCCTTTATATTATATAATATATACATTATTTATAATATTAATAAATAATGTATATTCTTTTATTAACTAATAATAAATAAATAATAACAATTATATTTTCGTCATTGCCTCCACATGGTTGATATAAAGATAAGGCATATAATTTTTCATTTAGAGGTATGTTGAGAGCAATTTTTTTAATTTCAGATAGAGCATCCAAATTAACTTCGTGTAAATTAACTTCTTCGGGTTCCGTGGCCTTAATCATACTTATTAATAGGAAAAGAGTACAATATTTATTAATTATAAACTTGATACCACTAATAATAGTTAATATTATTATTATTTACAATTAATATTATTAATATGATAATATATAAGATATATACAATTGTTTAAAAAAATTTGAATATAGTATCCAGTTTTTAGCGAATAAAAATAGAGAAAATGCATCAAAGATTATCCAAATATCAAGATAATATTATGAGAGGGATCTATGGACCTATCAAAATGTATATTTATATGTATGTATGTATGTGTCTGCGTGCGTGTGCGTGCATTTGCATGTGCGTTTGTATGTGTTTGTTTGAGTGTGTGTATGTGTATGAATGTATGTCTGTGTGAGTGTGTGTGGGTGTGTGTGCGCGCTACAATATACTATAATAACTCACCTTGTTAAGTAAACTATAGTTTATAATACTTTAGTATTGTGGAAAGTATAACATAATTATATAAATGCGAAATGATCAATGACATCTGAAAATTCCTAAATTTCATTCTTTATTCTGAGAGGAATATATTTAGATTGGGTATCACAAATTAACGCAAAAAGTAGCATCAATTTAGATGATAATTAGATGACGTTTATCAATGTACATATAAGATAATTGTTAAATATCAAAATTATCGACAATATAATCATATAATATAATATAATCAGATATTTACGAATATGAAGGTGCTACAAATCATATAATATCAATTAAAATAAATTGTGATAAATATACATTTAGATAAAATATATAAGAATTAAATAACGGGCAGGATATACTATCTAGCATATGATATATGGCAAATATGCATATATAAGCAAATATCGTACGTAATGGGTATCTGTGAATCAATATATATTATAAAAATGTCATATATTCTCAATGAAGCGTTATAGATGTCAGTTATGAATCAATACTCATTTAATGTAAAAATATGATCAAATCAATTTATTCACAATATTCTTACTCGATTTATTCTCTTAATGTATTTACTAAATAAACACGGTAACGTGAGAAAGTGTCATAATAAGAGGGTAGATTGTAAATAAAACTAGACTTATTTATACAATTCTACTATCTCCTTATCTACTATATCCTTAGTATAATGAATAGGTTGACATATGAATAGATAATAATAAATCAATTACATAATAAGTTAACTCTATTGGGTGTTAATGTTATTTATATTGATTCCATAAATATATTTGGTACGGAATAATCAGCATTTTGAGATATTACCAGCTAGGATATTATATTAGTCGGTTCTAGTAAGGTAGTTTAGTCTTGGGTGTCATCGGGAAATATCAAATAATAATATTAATTATATATATTTTAAAAGGAGGTAAAATTTTGATATAAAATAACACAAATATGAATAGATGAATTAATAGAAATTAATTTTCAATTGTTCAGAGTAAATATTTTTAAATGACGAAATTATATTGTACTGATCGCAATGATAAGGGTATTCCAGGAAATATCTGAAGTGACATCAAAGATCGATTTATAATAATTATCTTAGTTAAATTCAAGATTACCTTGGGAAATCTTGAGTTAAATGCTGTCTTTGATATTAGAAAGGAATTATATAATTAAGCTAATAGATATTTTACTTTATCTTTTTAAAGTTATATAATAGTGAGATTATTTATAATTTAATATTGTATATTTAATATATTGATAAGTAATAATTAATAGTTAATAATCTAATATTTAATAATAAATACATGATATTCTATATACATCAATAGTTAATAATTAATACATGATATTCTATATATATATATATATATATATATATTTATATATATATATATATATATATATATATATATATATTATATAGATAATAATTAATACATGATATTATATGTACATTAATAATAATAATTAATACATGATATGCTATATATATTAATAAGTAGTAATTAATACATTATATTCTAAATGCCGCGTAATTATATATATCTATTAATTAAGATATATCGATGATCATTGAATTAGTTAAACTCTTAAAATCTTAAAATAAACTTTAAAAACTTTTAAATTAGTTATGATCATTTGCTTTTAAAATCATTCTTACTATGAATATTAGTATTATTTCAGCGTTTTCAGTTATATATATATATATATATATATATATGTTTAAAGCATAATATTGTGATACACAACAATTAATATGTGAGAGTATCTGATGAAATATTAGATTCTGAAACATTTCAAGATTTTGTAAGAACATTAAATTTCGTATACTTTTTATTTTCCAATTATCGTTATCAATAAGTTATAATATTTGGTAAATAATATTGAAGCTTATGCATTTATATTTAGATATAATATAGGATAGTGGTTGTTAAAAATAGATTATCCAAATGCTGGTACGTCTTGTTTCAATGTATATTAGTCAGATTTTATCTATAATATAATTAATATTATTAATATTATTTATTTGTGTTTTATAGATTATGCCAGTAATGTAGGATTTTAGTAAATCTAATTAACTAATACATACATACCTATCTCTTCAAGTCTTTATATTAATATAGTGTATGGTACAGAGTTAAATGCAGCTGGCATTATTAATAGTAAGACTCTTAACAAATAGATAATAAAGCTGTTTATGTGCTATGATTCTTCTCATAATCATTTTTATTTTAAATATATAAACTACTATCCTTTAAGTAATTAATAAGTTATTTTCTCAAGATTCTTTCAAATGTTTGAGAAAGGATGGGAAGTTTTGAAATTAGGTAATAGTTATTAAATATATTATTATATAGTTAATTGTTTTTAATAACGGTATTACTATGGTTTGCTTTAGTTTTTAGTAAAAAATGAAGTAATAATATATCGTAATTTAACGAAATAATATCATTTTTATTAATACACACATATATCAATCTATACATCCATCGATTGAAATAAATAAATAATTTATTTATAAGAAAAGCAACACGACGATTAATATTTTACTATTTTACAGTATATTACATAATTTTACAATGGTAATTATACATTTGTTATAACAATTTATCCATGCACCTATTCTGTAACATGTAAAAAATTTTAATTAACTTATATCAAAGTCGGCATATGACTTTCATAAGATAATGATAATATTTTATATTTGTTGACACTTGAATCTAGATTTAAGTATTAAATAATACATATGGGAGAATCATGAACCGAGGACATATCATGGACTACTAGATTACGTACTAGGTGCATTATATTTATTAAAACATACAATATTTATATATTTTGTACGAGAAATTCTATTACTTTGCTTTTCTTTATTAGTATAAACCATAACGCGGGGTGACAAAACATTAACATAAACATGGGACGATAATAGTAATATACAATCAATCATAAAGACAATAATTGTATTAATAGCACATATTGTTGTATTTCAAAGTGACTAGTAAATTACCGCGCAAATGGGCGGTGGACACTGATTGGTCCACGACCTACGAAAATTCACGCTTCAACTGTTCCTCATACATAACTACGTGAAACTATATATAACGTACAATGTGTAATCAAGTATTACTATATCTCAGACGTCAACTATAGTTACCATCCCAGGTGACTTAATAGTTTTGTAAAATATTTGGGATCTTGGGATCCCAGCAAACAATCAAAGTAATTTCATGTTTTGCATTACATAATATCTTTTATATTATTTTTTATTTTTGTGGACACATCAAAGGATTTTATAAAACTATTACATCACTATGTTTGCTGGGATTACTATATACACTATAACATATATATGATCTCGTATCTCCAAGTATCTCCTAGTATCTCCTAATATATCCTGGTATCTCCAAGTATCTCCTAGTATCTCCTAATATCTCCTAGTATCTCCTAGTATCTTCTAGTATCTTCTAGTATCTCCTAGTATCTCCTAATATCTCCTAGTATCTCCTAATATCTCCTGGTATCTCCAAGTATCTCCTAGTATCTCCTAATATCTCCTAGTATCTCCTAATATCTCCTAGTATCTCCTAGTATCTCCTGGTATCTCCAAGTATCTCCTAGTATCTCCTAATATCTCCTAGTATCTCCTAGTATCTTCTAGTATCTTCTAGTATCTCCTGGTATCTCCTAGTATCTCATAGTATCTCCTAGTATCTCCTAGTATCTCCTAATATCTCCTGGTATCTCCAAGTATCTCCTAGTATCTCCTAATATCTCCTAGTATCTCCTAGTATCTTCTAGTATCTTCTAGTATCTCCTAGTATCTCCTAATATCTCCTAGTATCTCCTAATATCTCCTGGTATCTCCAAGTATCTCCTAGTATCTCCTAATATCTCCTAGTATCTCCTAATATCTCCTAGTATCTCCTAGTATCTCCTGGTATCTCCAAGTATCTCCTAGTATCTCCTAATATCTCCTAGTATCTCCTAGTATCTTCTAGTATCTTCTAGTATCTCCTGGTATCTCCTAGTATCTCCTAGTATCTCCTAGTATCTCCTAGTATCTCCTAGTATCTCCTAGTATCTCCTGGTATCTCCTAGTATCTCCTAGTATCTCCTGGTATCTCCAAGTATCTCCTAGTATCTCCTAATATCTCCTAGTATTTCCTAGTATCTCCTAGTATCTCCTAGTATCTCCTAGTATCTCCTAGTATCTCCTGGTATCTCCTAGTATCTCCTAATATCTCCTAGTATATCCTGGTATCTTCTAGTATCTCCTAGTATCTCATAATATCTCCTAATATCTCCTAATATCTCCTAGTATCTCCTAGTATCTCCTAGTATCTCCTAGTATCTCCTAGTATCTCCTAGTATATCCTAGTATATCCTATTATATCCTAGTATATCCTAGTATCTCCTGGTATCTCCTAATATATCCTAGTATCTCCTAGTATCTTCTAGTATCTTCTAGTATCTCCTAATATCTCCTAGTATATCCTAATATCTCCTAGTATCTCCTAATATCTCTTACTATCTCCTAGTATCTCCTGGTATCTCCTAGTATCTCCTAATATCTCCTAATATCTCCTAATATCTCCTAATATCTCCTAATATATCTTACTATCTCCTAGTATCTCCTGGTATCTCCTAGTATCTCATAGTATCTCCTAATATCTCCTGGTATCTCCTAATATCTCCTAGTATCTCCTAGTATCTCCTAATATCTCCTAGTATATCCTAGTATCTACTAGTATCTCCTAGTATCTCCTAGTATCTCCTAGTATCTCCTAGTATCTCCTATTATCTCCTAGTATCTCCTAGTATCTCCTAATATCTCTTACTATCTCCTAATATCTCCTGGTATCTCCTAGTATCTCCTAGTATCTCCTAGTATCTCCTAGTATATCCTAATATCTTCTGGTATCTCCTATTATCTCCTAATATCTCCTAGTATCTCCTAAATATCTCCTAGTATCTCCTAGTATCTCCTAGTATCTCCTAATATCTCCTAGTATTTCCTAGTATCTCTTAATATCTCCTAATATCTCATAATATCTCCTAATATCTCTTAATATCTCCTAATATCTCATAATATCTCCTAATATCTCCTAATATCTCCTAATATCTCCTAATATCTCCAAGTATATCCTAATATCTTCTGGTATCTCCTATTATCTCCTAATATCTCCCATTATCTCCTAGTATCTCCTAGTATATCCTAGTATCTCCTAGTATATCCTAATATCTCCTAGTATATCCTAGTATCTCCTAGTATCTCCTAATATCTCCTAATATCTCCTAATATCTCCTAAATATATCCTATTATCTCCTAGTATCTCCTAATATCTCCTAATATCTCCTAGTATCTCCTAGCATCTCCTAGTATCTCCTATTATCTCCTAGTATCTCCTAATATCTCCTAGTATCTCCTAAATATATCCTATTATATCCTAGTATCTCCTAGCATCTCATAATATCTCCTAGTATCTCCTAATATCTCCTAGTATCTCCTAGCATCTCCTAGTATCTCCTAGTATCTCCTAGCATCTCCTAGTATCTTCTAATATCTCCTAGTATCTCCTAAATATCTCCTAGTATCTCCTAGTATCTCCTAGTATCTCCTAATATCTCCTAGTATCTCCTAGTATCTCCTAGTATCTCCTAGTATCTCCTAGTATCTCCTAATATCTCCTAATATCTCCTAGTATCTCATAGTATCTCCTAATATCTCTTAATATCTCCTAATATCTCCTAATATCTCCTAATATCTCCTAATATCTCTTACTATCTCCTAGTATCTCCTGGTATCTCCTAGTATCTCCTAGTATATCCTAGTATCTCCTGGTATCTCCTAGTATCTCCTAACATCTCCTAGTATCTCCTAGTATATCCTAATATCTCCTAGTATCTCCTAGTATCTCCTAGTATCTCCTAGTATCTCCTAATATCTCTTAATATCTCCTAATATCTCCTAATATCTCCTAATATCTCCTAATATCTCCTAATATCTCTTACTATCTCCTAGTATCTCCTGGTATCTCCTAGTATCTCATAGTATCTCCTAGCATCTCCTAGTATCTTCTAATATCTCCTAGTATCTCCTAAATATCTCCTAGTATCTCCTAGTATCTCCTAGTATCTCCTAATATCTCCTAGTATCTCCTAGTATCTCCTAGTATCTCCTAGTATCTCCTAGTATCTCCTAGTATCTCCTAATATCTCCTAATATCTCCTAGTATCTCATAGTATCTCCTAATATCTCTTAATATCTCCTAATATCTCCTAATATCTCCTAATATCTCCTAATATCTCTTACTATCTCCTAGTATCTCCTAGTATCTCCTAATATCTCCTAGTATCTCCTAATATCTCCTGGTATCTCCAAGTATCTCCTAGTATCTCCTAATATCTCCTAGTATCTCCTAATATCTCCTAGTATCTCCTAGTATCTCCTGGTATCTCCAAGTATCTCCTAGTATCTCCTAATATCTCCTAGTATCTCCTAGTATCTTCTAGTATCTTCTAGTATCTCCTAGTATCTCCTAGTATCTCCTAGTATCTCCTAATATCTCCTAGTATCTCCTAGTATCTCCTAGTATCTCCTAGTATCTCCTAGTATCTCCTAATATCTCCTAATATCTCCTAGTATCTCATAGTATCTCCTAATATCTCTTAATATCTCCTAATATCTCCTAATATCTCCTAATATCTCCTAATATCTCTTACTATCTCCTAGTATCTCCTGGTATCTCCTAGTATCTCCTAGTATATCCTAGTATCTCCTGGTATCTCCTAGTATCTCCTAACATCTCCTAGTATCTCCTAGTATATCCTAATATCTCCTAGTATCTCCTAGTATCTCCTAGTATCTCCTAGTATCTCCTAATATCTCTTAATATCTCCTAATATCTCCTAATATCTCCTAATATCTCCTAATATCTCCTAATATCTCTTACTATCTCCTAGTATCTCCTGGTATCTCCTAGTATCTCATAGTATCTCCTAGCATCTCCTAGTATCTTCTAATATCTCCTAGTATCTCCTAAATATCTCCTAGTATCTCCTAGTATCTCCTAGTATCTCCTAATATCTCCTAGTATCTCCTAGTATCTCCTAGTATCTCCTAGTATCTCCTAGTATCTCCTAGTATCTCCTAATATCTCCTAATATCTCCTAGTATCTCATAGTATCTCCTAATATCTCTTAATATCTCCTAATATCTCCTAATATCTCCTAATATCTCCTAATATCTCCTAATATCTCTTACTATCTCCTAGTATCTCCTAGTATCTCCTAATATCTCCTAGTATCTCCTAATATCTCCTAGTATCTCCTAGTATCTCCTGGTATCTCCAAGTATCTCCTAGTATCTCCTAATATCTCCTAGTATCTCCTAGTATCTTCTAGTATCTTCTAGTATCTCCTGGTATCTCCTAGTATCTCCTAGTATCTCCTAGTATCTCCTAGTATCTCCTAGTATCTCCTGGTATCTCCTAATATCTCCTAGTATCTCCTAATATCTCCTAGTATCTCCTAGTATATCCTAGTATCTACTAGTATCTCCTAGTATCTCCTAGTATCTCCTAGTATCTCCTAGTATCTCCTAATAACTCATATTATCTCCTAGTATCTCCTAGTATCTCCTAATATCTCTTACTATCTCCTAATATCTCCTGGTATCTCCTAGTATCTCCTAGTATCTCCTAGTATCTCCTAGTATATCCTAATATCTTCTGGTATCTCCTAGTATCTCCTAGTATATCCTAGTATCTACTAGTATCTCCTAGTATCTCCTAGTATCTCCTAGTATCTCCTAGTATCTCCTGGTATCTCCTAATATCTCCTAGTACCTCCTAATATCTCCTAGTATATCCTAATATCTCCTAGTATCTCCTAGTATCTCCTAGTGTCTCCTAGTATCTCCTAATATCTCCTAATATCTCCTAGTATCTCCTAGTATCTCCTAATATCTCCTAGTATCTCCTAGTATCTCCTAATATTTTCTAATATCTCCTAATATCTCCTAATATCTTCTATTATCTCCTAGTATCTCCTAGTATATCCTAGTATCTCCTAGCATCTCCTAGTATCTCCTAGCATCTCCTAGTATCTCCTAATATCTCTTAATATCTCCTAATATCTCCTAATATCTCCTAATATCTCCTAATATCTCCTAATATCTCCTAATATCTCCTAATATCTCCTAATATCTCCTAATATCTCCTAATATCTCCTAATATCTCCTAATATCTCCTAATATCTCCTAATATATCTTACTATCTCCTAGTATCTCCTGGTATCTCCTAGTATCTCATAGTATCTCCTAATATCTCCTGGTATCTCCTAATATCTCCTAGTATCTCCTAGTATCTCCTAATATCTCCTAGTATATCCTAGTATCTACTAGTATCTCCTAGTATCTCCTAGTATCTCCTAGTATCTCCTAGTATCTCCTATTATCTCCTAGTATCTCCTAGTATCTCCTAATATCTCTTACTATCTCCTAATATCTCCTGGTATCTCCTAGTATCTCCTAGTATCTCCTAGTATCTCCTAGTATATCCTAATATCTTCTGGTATCTCCTATTATCTCCTAATATCTCCTAGTATCTCCTAAATATCTCCTAGTATCTCCTAGTATCTCCTAGTATCTCCTAATATCTCCTAGTATTTCCTAGTATCTCTTAATATCTCCTAATATCTCATAATATCTCCTAATATCTCTTAATATCTCCTAATATCTCATAATATCTCCTAATATCTCCTAATATCTCCTAATATCTCCTAATATCTCCAAGTATATCCTAATATCTTCTGGTATCTCCTATTATCTCCTAATATCTCCCATTATCTCCTAGTATCTCCTAGTATATCCTAGTATCTCCTAGTATATCCTAATATCTCCTAGTATATCCTAGTATCTCCTAGTATCTCCTAATATCTCCTAATATCTCCTAATATCTCCTAAATATATCCTATTATCTCCTAGTATCTCCTAATATCTCCTAATATCTCCTAGTATCTCCTAGCATCTCCTAGTATCTCCTATTATCTCCTAGTATCTCCTAATATCTCCTAGTATCTCCTAAATATATCCTATTATATCCTAGCATCTCATAATATCTCCTAGTATCTCCTAATATCTCCTAGTATCTCCTAGCATCTCCTAGTATCTCCTAGTATCTCCTAGCATCTCCTAGTATCTTCTAATATCTCCTAGTATCTCCTAAATATCTCCTAATATCTCCTAATATCTCCTAGTATCTCATAGTATCTCCTAATATCTCTTAATATCTCCTAATATCTCCTAATATCTCCTAATATCTCTTACTATCTCCTAGTATCTCCTGGTATCTCCTAGTATCTCCTAGTATATCCTAGTATCTCCTGGTATCTCCTAGTATCTCCTAACATCTCCTAGTATCTCCTAGTATATCCTAATATCTCCTAGTATCTCCTAGTATCTCCTAGTATCTCCTAGTATCTCCTAATATCTCTTAATATCTCCTAATATCTCCTAATATCTCCTAATATCTCCTAATATCTCCTAATATCTCTTACTATCTCCTAGTATCTCCTGGTATCTCCTAGTATCTCATAGTATCTCCTAGCATCTCCTAGTATCTTCTAATATCTCCTAGTATCTCCTAAATATCTCCTAGTATCTCCTAGTATCTCCTAGTATCTCCTAATATCTCCTAGTATCTCCTAGTATCTCCTAGTATCTCCTAGTATCTCCTAGTATCTCCTAGTATCTCCTAATATCTCCTAATATCTCCTAGTATCTCATAGTATCTCCTAATATCTCTTAATATCTCCTAATATCTCCTAATATCTCCTAATATCTCCTAATATCTCTTACTATCTCCTAGTATCTCCTAGTATCTCCTAATATCTCCTAGTATCTCCTAATATCTCCTGGTATCTCCAAGTATCTCCAAGTATCTCCTAGTATCTCCTAATATCTCCTAGTATCTCCTAATATCTCCTAGTATCTCCTAGTATCTCCTGGTATCTCCAAGTATCTCCTAGTATCTCCTAATATCTCCTAGTATCTCCTAGTATCTTCTAGTATCTTCTAGTATCTCCTGGTATCTCCTAGTATCTCCTAGTATCTCCTAGTATCTCCTAGTATCTCCTAGTATCTCCTGGTATCTCCTAATATCTCCTAGTATCTCCTAATATCTCCTAGTATCTCCTAGTATATCCTAGTATCTACTAGTATCTCCTAGTATCTCCTAGTATCTCCTAGTATCTCCTAGTATCTCCTAATAACTCATATTATCTCCTAGTATCTCCTAGTATCTCCTAATATCTCTTACTATCTCCTAATATCTCCTGGTATCTCCTAGTATCTCCTAGTATCTCCTAGTATCTCCTAGTATATCCTAATATCTTCTGGTATCTCCTAGTATCTCCTAGTATATCCTAGTATCTACTAGTATCTCCTAGTATCTCCTAGTATCTCCTAGTATCTCCTAGTATCTCCTGGTATCTCCTAATATCTCCTAGTACCTCCTAATATCTCCTAGTATATCCTAATATCTCCTAGTATCTCCTAGTATCTCCTAGTGTCTCCTAGTATCTCCTAATATCTCCTAATATCTCCTAGTATCTCCTAGTATCTCCTAATATCTCCTAGTATCTCCTAGTATCTCCTAATATTTTCTAATATCTCCTAATATCTCCTAATATCTTCTATTATCTCCTAGTATCTCCTAGTATATCCTAGTATCTCCTAGTTTCTCCTAGTAACTTTTCATATCTCGTAGTATATCTCAGTTTCTCCAAGTATATCCTGGTATTTCATTGTATCTTATTTTATCATCTAATATCTAGTAAAATTTCATATTATTTGAAACATTTTATGTTTATTTATGTAAAACGTTGTATAATTATAATCGAGCTGAAAATCTCTCAGTGTCTTGTAAATAGTAAAAAGTTTCGTAAACTTTAAGCTCATTATTTACTTTAAAGTCGTATTCTGGTATTAATTAAACTTCGTGTTAGTAACGATGACTCATAAACTAAGTATAGAACGTGACCGATACATACGGAATTATAAAAGTTTGTACTATTCGTGTGTACGAGATCTAGTATTGCAGTAAAACTATCTAAATAAGCCATTTAGTTGGCACTTGATCATATATGACTGTTTCATCATGTTGAATTATAAAGAATATGTTAAAGAACCACTTCCCATTACCTATACATGTGATCCCTATATATATTATCTGTAGATCGGCAGATACTAACGATTTCCTAATATGTCATACCGAAGTAAAGTTTCAAACGACCAATCTGGATTTAGACCGAGATACAACATCTCAGGTTTGAGTGCGAGAGAATTACGTTAGTGTAGATATCTAGACTGACTTGACTTATACATAGTCTATTTAGATAATTAAACAACGCATGGCGATATGTTGAAAGGTCAAACTGGTGTGTTTCACCACTTAATATGAAAGATAATGGAGTAAGCTTAAGTTTGGTACGCCCTTTTATAATATTATATGTATTATATAATATAGTACTATAACCTCGTGACATATGTTTACATAAAATGTTTATATTTAGATATCATTATTCAGTAAATTATTAATGACCTCATTTAAAACAAATTTAAAACAATATTATCGAGGAGTAAAATGGTAATACTTAATTTTGTCTAGATATAAATGATATGTTGATATATATATATATATATATATATATATATACATATATATATATATTTCATAGCGTTGACTGTAGATTTTATAGACATGTCAAAGTGTATATTTTGATTTCCAAAAAGCAAATATTTA
>OZ038316.1:25000-42500 GCA_964035775.1 Osedax frankpressi | reverse complement strand
TCTAATGTTATCTTGTCTAATGTTATCTTGTCTAATGTTATCTTGTCTAATGTTATCTTGTCTAATGTTATCTTGTCTAATGTCATCTTGTCTAATGTTATCTTGTCTAATGTCATCTTGTCTAATGTTATCTTGTCTAATGTTATCTTGTCTAATGTTATCTTGTCTAATGTTATCTTGTCTAATGTTATCTTATCTAATGTTATCTTGTCTAATGTTATCTTGTCTAAAGTGATCTTGTCTAATGTTATCTCGTCTAATGTTATCTCGTCTAATGTTATCTCGTCTAATGTTATCTCGTCTAATGTTATCTCGTCTAAAGTTATCTCGTCTAATGTTATCTCGTCTAAAGTTATCTCGTCTAATGTTATCTTGTCTAATGTTATATTGTCTAATGTTATCTTGTCTAATGTTATCTTGTCTAATGTTATCTTGTCTAATGTTATCTTGTCTAATGTTATCTTGTCTAATGTTATCTTGTCTAATGTTATCTTGTCTAATGTTATCTTGTCTAAAGTTATCTTGTCTAATGTTATCTTGTCTAATGTTATCTTGTCTAATGTTATCTTGTCTAATGTTATCTTGTCTAATGTTATCTTGTCTAATGTTATCTTGTCTAATGTTATCTTGTCTAATGTCATCTTGTCTAATGTTATCTTGTCTAAAGTTATCTTGTCTAATGTTATCTTGTCTAATGTTATCTTGTCTAATGTTATCTTGTCTAATGTTATCTTGTCTAATGTTATCTTGTCTAATGTTATCTTGTCTAATGTTATCTTGTCTAATGTTATCTTGTCTAATGTTATCTTGTCTAATGTCATCTTGTCTAATGTTATCTTGTCTAATGTTATCTTGTCTAAAGTTATCTTGTCTAATGTTATCTTGTCTAATGTCATCTTGTCTAATGTCATCTTGTCTAATGTTATCTTGTCTAATGTTATCTTATCTAATGTTATCTTGTCTAATGTTATCTTGTCTAATGTTATCTTGTCTAATGTTATCTTGTCTAATGTTATCTTGTCTAATGTTATCTTGTCTAATGTTATCTTGTCTAATGTTATCTTGTCTAATGTTATCTTGTCTAATGTTATCTTGTCTAATGTTATCTTGTCTAATGTTATATTGTCTAATGTTATCTTATCTAATGTTATCTTGTCTAATGTTATCTTGTCTAATGTTATCTTGTCTAAAGTTATCTTGTCTAATGTTATCTTGTCTAATGTTATCTTGTCTAATGTTATCTTGTCTAATGTTATCTTGTCTAAAGTTATCTTGTCTAATGTTATCTTGTCTAATGTTATCTTGTCTAATGTTATCTTGTCTAATGTTATCTTGTCTAATGTTATCTTGTCTATTAGTATCTTGTCTAATGTTATCTTGTCTAATGTTATCTTGTCTAATGTTATCTTGTCTAATGTTATCTTGTCTAAAGTTATCTCGTCTAATGTTATCTTGTCTAATGTTATCTTGTCTAATGTTATCTTGTCTAATGTTATCTTGTCTAAAGTTATCTTGTCTAATGTTATCTTGTCTAATGTTATCTTGTCTAATGTTATCTTGTCTATTAGTATCTTGTCTATTAGTATCTTGTCTAATGTTATCTTGTCTAATGTTATCTTGTCTAATGTTATCTTGTCTAATGTTATCTTGTCTAAAGTTATCTTGTCTAATGTTATCTTGTCTAATGTTATCTTGTCTAATGTTATCTTGTCTATTAGTATCTTGTCTAATGTTATCTTGTCTAATGTTATCTTGTCTAATGTTATCTTGTCTAATGTTATCTTGTCTAATGTTATCTTGTCTAATGTTATCTTGTCTAATGTTATCTTGTCTAATGTTATCTTGTCTAATGTTATCTTGTCTAATGTTATCTTGTCTAATTTTATCTTGTCTAATGTTATCTTGTCTAATGTTATCTTGTCTAATGTTATCTTGTCTAATGTTATCTTGTCTAATGTTATCTTGTCTAATGTCATCTTGTCTAATGTCATCTTGTCTAATGTTATCTTGTCTAATGTCATCTTGTCTAATGTTATCTTGTCTAATGTTATCTTGTCTAATGTTATCTTGTCTAATGTTATCTTGTCTAAAGTTATCTTGTCTAAAGTTATCTTGTCTAATGTTATCTTGTCTAATGTTATCTTGTCTAATGTTATCTTGTCTATTAGTATCTTGTCTAATGTTATCTTGTCTAATGTTATCTTGTCTAATGTTATATTGTCTAATGTCATCTTGTCTAATGTTATCTTGTCTAATGTTATCTTGTCTAATGTTATCTTGTCTAATGTTATCTTGTCTAATGTTATCTTGTCTAATGTTATCTTGTCTAAAGTTATCTCGTCTAATGTTATCTTGTCTAATGTTATCTTGTCTAATGTTATCTTGTCTATTAGTATCTTGTCTAATGTTATCTTGTCTAATGTTATCTTGTCTAATGTTATCTTGTCTAATGTTATCTTGTCTAATGTTATCTTGTCTAATGTTATCTTGTCTAATGTTATCTCGTCTAATGTTATCTCGTCTAATGTTATCTCGTCTAATGTTATCTCGTCTAATGTTATCTCGTCTAATGTTATCTCGTCTAATGTCATCTCGTCTAATGTTATCTCGTCTAATGTTATCTCGTCTAATGTTATCTCGTCTAATGTTATCTCGTCTAATGTTATCTCGTCTAATGTTATCTCGTCTAATGTTATCTCGTCTAATGTTATCTCGTCTAATGTTATCTCGTCTAATGTTATCTCGTCTAATGTTATCTCGTCTAATGTTAACTCGTCTAATGTTATCTCGTCTAATGTTATCTCGTCTAATGTTATCTCGTCTAATGTTATCTCGTCTAATGTTATCTCGTCTAATGTTATCTCGTCTAATGTTATCTTGTCTATTAGTATCTTGTATAGTGTTATATTGTCTAATGTTATCTTATCTAGTATTATAACATGTTACAAATTTAGAGTTAATTTATTATTATGCAATAATATTATTATATAATTACTTAATATTAATATGTATTTAAATACAATTAACAGTCAATTACTATTACATTATCTCTCTCTTATACTCACGCGCGCATACACACACATACATACACTCACACACATACATACATACATACACACATACTCACATATATATAGTGTAGCAACAAAATATACTTTTACAAAAATGTACCTGTTAGAATATTCTACTTAGAATATTCTACAATATACTAGAATGATCAGGATAATATACTATAATTTCTAGGAATATGATGACCGATCTTTATGTTATGGCAGGTAAGATTGTATCTGTAGATATAGTCAAACGGTGTATGAAATGATGTGTCTAATGATATTATCAATACACATTACGAGACAGCATATCCAGGTAAACGAATATAAATTTGCGCTTCTATATGCACATGAGTGTGCATGTTTTTTAGTTCATTTTCCAGTATTTGTGGACTTTTTTGGCGTTGAAAAAATGTACGATTGCCTGTTTACAATGACTGAGATTTGTTCTGCCAATATTAGATTTTCCATTTAGATAATTACGAATATTAAGAGTAATCGACTAATAATTGAGCAGATATTTCATAATGAGAGAACATTTGCATTTTTACCTACACATTACAGTATTCATAGTATCATGTTCGTCGTACGCTACAATACACCCAGTTATTGTATTCCACCATATTAATAAATAAGATACATAAATGATATGTTATATAACTTATAAGGAATATATTTTCAACACATGTAATCATGTATAATAATCGTATATTTAATTACTAGATAATAGTTAGTGGGTAAATTTATGTTACTGTAGTAATATTTTGTAGGTAGTTATTAATTAATATGTATGTAGTTATCAAGAAGTTAGTAGGTAGTTATTAATTAATATGTATGTAGTTATCAAGAAGTTAGAAGGTAGTTATTAATTAATATGTATGTAGTTATCAAGTAGTTAGTAGGTAGTTATTAATTAATATATATGTAGTTATCAAGTAGTTAGTAGGTAGTTAGTAGATAGTTATTAATTAATATGTATGTAGTTATCAAGTAGTTAGTAGGTAGTTATTAATTAATATATATGTAGTTATCAAGTAGTTAGTAGGTAGTTAGTAGATAGTTATTAATTAATATGTATGTAGTTATCAAGTAGTTAGTAGGTAGTTATTAGGTAGTTAGTAGATAGTTATTAATTAATATGTATGTAGTTATCAAGTAGTTAGTAGATAGTTATTAATTAATATGTATGTAGTTATCAAGTAGTTAGTAGGTAATTATTAATTAATATGTATGTAGTTATCAAGTAGTTAGTAGATAGTTATTAATTAATAAGTATGTAGTTATCAAGAAGTTAGTAGGTAGTTATTAATTAATATGTATGTAGTTATCAAGTAGTTAGTAGATAGTTATTAATTAATATGTATGTAGTTATCAAGTAGTTAGTAGATAGTTATTAATTAATATATATGTAGTTATCAAGTAGTTGGAAGATAGTTATCAAGTAGTTAGTAGATAGTTATTAATTAATAAGTATGTAGTTATCAAGAAGTTAGTAGATAGTTATTAATTAATATGTATGTAGTTATCAAGTAGTTAGTAGGTAGTTATTAATTAATATATATGTAGTTATCAAGTAGTTAGTAGGTAGTTAGTAGATAGTTATTAATTAATATGTATGTAGTTATCAAGTAGTTAGTAGGTAGTTATTAGGTAGTTAGTAGATAGTTATTAATTAATATGTATGTAGTTATCAAGTAGTTAGTAGATAGTTATTAATTAATATATATGTAGTTATCAAGTAGTTAGTAGGTAGTTAGTAGATAGTTATTAATTAATATGTATGTAGTTATCAAGTAGTTAGTAGGTAGTTATTAGGTAGTTAGTAGATAGTTATTAATTAATATGTATGTAGTTATCAAGTAGTTAGTAGATAGTTATTAATTAATATGTATGTAGTTATCAAGTAGTTAGTAGGTAATTATTAATTAATATGTATGTAGTTATCAAGTAGTTAGTAGATAGTTATTAATTAATAAGTATGTAGTTATCAAGAAGTTAGTAGGTAGTTATTAATTAATATGTATGTAGTTATCAAGTAGTTAGTAGATAGTTATTAATTAATATGTATGTAGTTATCAAGTAGTTAGTAGATAGTTATTAATTAATATATATGTAGTTATCAAGTAGTTGGAAGATAGTTATCAAGTAGTTAGTAGATAGTTATTAATTAATAAGTATGTAGTTATCAAGAAGTTAGTAGGTAGTTATTAATTAATATGTATGTAGTTATCAAGAAGTTAGTAGGTAGTTATTAATTAATATGTATGTAGTTATCAAGTAGTTAGTAGATAGTTATTAATTAATATATATGTAGTTATCAAGTTGTTGGAAGATAGTTATTAGGTAGTTAGTAGATAGTTATTAATTAATATGTATGTAGTTATCAAGTAGTTGGAAGATAGTTATCAAGTAGTTAGTAGGTAATTAATAATTAATATGTTTGTTGTTATAAAGTAGTTAGTAGGTAGTTATTCAGCAGATAGTTAGTAGTCAGTTGTTGGCAGTAAGTAAGTATTTAGTTAGTAGTTATTAAGTATGATAATACATAGTTAACTATATTTATTAAGTAGTTATTGGATAATTGGTAAATAATTGGTAGTTAATTGATAAGTTGTTTTTAAGTATACTTAAAAAAAACTAACTATTATTAGTGAGCAATTAGTAAGTAGACAGTTTATATGTAGTTAGAAAGTAGTTAATAGCTTATTATTAAAGGTTTAGATGGTATTTATTAATTAGATAGTATGTAGATAGAAAGTAATTAGTAGGTATATAATAAGTAGTTATTAAGTAAGTAATTAGTAAGTAGTATACTACTTACCGACTACTTACTAACTACCGGACAGAAACTTATTATGTATCTACTTATCATAGATAACATTTAGCTAAATGTCAGTAAATAGGTATTAAGTAATCATAGGTAGTTTATTACTACATAATAATATAATCATTTGTGAGCTATGTTAGACTAACTATATATTGAAGAATATCTTATAACTATGAAATGAAGTCATTATTATTCAAATTAGTTTAATATCAAGTTTAAGTTTATATTAAAATCGTAAGCAATTTATTATAAACATTATATTAATTATTTATATTAAAAGTGTACTAATGTATGAATAATACACTACATATGCGATAAATTAAATTATATGTTATTTAATTGAGTACTATATACTATAGATATGATTTCAAATGCCCCTCTTGGTCAGATATCTCTCATATCTTTATAATTGTCACTACACTACTTCGTTTCGAACAACTGACAGGGATAATCACTCAAAGATGTGTCCTTATGAGGTGACCGTTAACCGAAGTAGGTTGTATCGTGCCTTGTCTATCATAACTGGCCCAAATATAATGACCATTGCGGTCACCTTCTAGTTATCCCATATAGTGTCCATTGTTTTAATCTCTGTAAAACAGATAACAATAATATGGATAATACGAGTTATCACACATATTGTATTTTTCTTTATATACAAGAAATTAAATATATTGTAAAATAAATATCCTACTATCAAATATAAATTTAGATAATGTATTATCATTTAATATGGGGTGTATTGTTGGATTACAAAATCTGTTGTTATATAATAAAATCCTATATAATTCAAATTTTCAATACCGTTTAACTCTAGATATATATACCATGGCTTACTAATTAAAGACAATAATGCATAGCCTATGATGATAATGTAATTGTTGAACAGTGGTTGTCTAGAATAGTTTATTAAAGACAATATCTTTGTCTTGTTTATAGTGATCGATATGATAACAATATATATTTTATAGAATTTACCATATCAAAATATAATTCAATAATGTAAGCATAACAGTAAGTAATTATACAATTACTTACTTTTATGTAGTAATTGAATATAATTTATTATTTATACAACCTACTATTCTAATTTACCTAATGTCACTGATTATATAATGAATACATTTTGTTAAATTTTCTGTATTGAATAATCACTACATACATTTATTTATAACGAGATAAAGAAAGTTATGCTAGATAAAGATATCCCGTTTTTTATCTTATGTATTTAACCTATCATCAACACATGAAAGTATTTTATATAACTATTACATAATTCAATTGGCTGTTGAAAGCGGAATTACTTTTTGGGTGTGGTATATTATATAATATAGGGTTATAAAATGGTGTGCCTGGAACAACCACACCCTAGAAATTCCTGTACTTGAAAAGTCTATTTTTAGATACCACACACTACAACAACACACATATAGTTCCAGCATTCTCATCTAGTTTATATCATTTAATCTTATATGATATAAAGTATTGCACCGTTACTATCACTTCATAATAGATGAATATATAAACTTATAATAGTGTTGTAAAGTCATTATTTTTATTAACTTATATAGATATATTAATATTAGTCATAATAAAGTTATTTCAGATACTTTTAACTAAATCAGTGGCATATACAAATTGTTCCGTTAACTATTATTGAATTGAAATGATTTATATGTTCTCAATTAGGAAATGGAATTTTGTTATAATATAGTTACTAACATATATATATAAATATCTACATATATGTAGAAATGTCTACAGATACATTGTAGGGATTTATTAAATAAAAACCCATACATACAATAGATATTCAAACAAATTGATTGGTTTCATAATCTATTTTTAGAATACTATTATAATAAACCTTCTGAATCAATTATTTAATCTAATGCCAACTATATAACTAGATAATTGATGGCATATGGGGCAAGCTTTATAACTGTCCATGTGGAGAGTATATGCATATGATTATAATAATTTTCTATTTTATTATTATATTATATTATAATAATAGTTTATTTTATTATTAAAATATATTAATTACATATTATTATTATTATATTAAGGAGTTATAATTATAATATTTGATAACGGCATACTACGATTATTTAAGATTTATTTTCTATTAAATTAAATTATTTTATTAATATTAAACCATGTAAAAATTAAAATGATATTTTGAATTTAAATACAAATATTTTAAAAATAGTTTTTAAGAAATTATTTGTTGAATTTAATTGTAAGACATAATGCAATATATACGGTATTTTTTAATGTATATATACTTTGATGTTTAGACTCACATATTTATAATAACAATTAATACTTTTTAATCATTATTATGGATTAATATATACAAAATTAAATTAATATGGGGAATTAATATAAATAGAAAATATTGTATTACAAATAAAATAATTATACATAAATAATAAGTGAATACAACCTATATATAATTAATATTATTATAACAATATTATTTTAACATAATAATATAATAGCGAAATAATATAATATTTAAATAAATATGTCATATTGACATTTCGTATAAATATAACTACGAACAACATATTTATTCTATGGTTTCTGTGTAACCCGAATACATTTCTCTATGATCTTTGTAATATATTATTTTATAAAAAAAAGTTCTTATACTATTCGTTTTTAAAGAAGAAATGAAATATTTTTTAATATAAATTTTGATGCTATATAATACTTGTAATTATACTATTAAATTATATTATTTATACATACATAGGTAAACAAATAAGTATTACAAGTAAAAATTAAAATATATAAATGCGAATAAAAGTAGAGCGCACGCAATATTGACATACAAATACTAGAGCCAGTTCTCACCAGTTTCATTTACAATTTTATTGCGGTTTTCTCGTTCATATTTACTGTTCCTTCTCATCAACCCTACTTATCATTACATATATTTCGGTATATCGTGGATATATCGCCACACCAAATCTGGTTTCGATTTTCTAATATTAATCTCCCATACTTAATTTATAATGATGTTTAATAGAGTGGATGAGATATATTATTCTGACTATTCAGACACTGCATATGTAGCCTATAGGCTTGACAATGTAATCGACCTTGCCTGCGCTCCCCGATAGCAGCCCTAGCTAGACTAGGGCACTCCGGGGTTGGGGGGTTATTAAACTTGTATAGCCCAGATTTGTAAATAGCCGCTGTTATTTTTCCTATATTACTTCCATTCTTATTACTACCTAACTCGTTATCATGACAGCCACGATTTATATGCTGCAGACAGCGCAAACTTTAGAAAAAGTTAAAAAAGTTAGTACTCTGTAAAATATATAAATTAATTAAAAATATAACTAGGTTGCTTGTTTATTAAAAATAAATGTTTACTAAAAAATGATTTAATATTTAAAATATAAATTAATTAAATCTGAATATGAAATGGCAGCTTTTATAGTGTGCTCATGGATATTAATACACCCCTTTCATTACAGTCACCTCTGTTAAAATCGTTCCTGGTTGGAACATTCAGCGGAACATGCTCTACAGTGCTGTTCCAACCATTAGACCTTGTCAAGACAAGAATTCAAAGTCCCATCACAATTGGGTTAGTCTAGCTTCAAAGATTTCCAAGTATTTTAATAGTTATAAATTATACAGTATTATAACTTATAATACTGTATAATTATATGTATTTATATACCAGTTAGTGAATTATAAATTAATGAAATATATAATGTATATTTAATTTATCAAAATTAATATAAATATATAATATAATTCTTAATTTTATATATCTAATACATATTGCATCATCTTAGAATGTACTTAATATGTATAATATATATACATATATTTAAATAGGTAATATCCCTATTTTTATACAATAGTGACATATCTAGTAAATATTGCATCACTTTAAAATAAATTTAATTAAAATGTTTGATTTACATGATATTATATTTAATTAATAAAATTTGGTAGTATTAAATTATATCTTTAATATTAAAATGGTTATAATAAATATTATAATATTAATCAAGATTTACAATCCATATATTTGTTTGTGAGTAGAATGCGTGAATATTTAGTAAAATAAAGTAATAGTAGTGCATGAAATGCAATATGTCAATGACCTTGCTGTAACATTAGAAGTATTGATCTCATAAATAATAAACTACCAACATATTCATTACTTTGGCTTAATGCCAAATATAGTGAACATTTCGGCAATAATCTATTTATAGATATTTACTTAGTATTCTTGAATTTGTAACATTATTTATTGTAAATATGCTTAACATTTTTTTTTATTCAATTTTTTATCTACCATTCAAATAAGATAGATTAGTATACTCGGCAAGTTATAGATCTACCTATATAACTTTACAGGGCCCAGCCAATAGGTCTTACAAATCTATTTGTGAATATCATCCGCGATGAAAAACCCCGGGCCCTATGGAAAGGTCTTGTACCATCTCTAGCGCGTACTGTGCCTGGCGTTGGAGTATACTTCACGTGCCTTCATGGCTTGAAATCTCGTTTTGGGTTAGATCATCATGTTATAGTATATTATAATCATTTCATATTTAATAAGTGTAGTAATATATTAAATAGAAATTTTATATTTATAAAAAATGATTGGAATAATTGATTATAATGAATAATAGATGTACTCTATTCTTTGTTTTATCCTGATATGCACTATTGTTTGTAATACCTATTGTTGTCTTTATATGTTACAATCACCACTAGACAATGTATGACACTTGAGTTGTTCAGTCATCAATTGTATAATTGTACTTAACCTCTAGACACAACTAGACCCATGTGTAGAAAAGAACTGTTATATACTCCTTGGTTAACTGCCCTCCCATGCACTCACTATTATTTCTGTTCAAAGTCCACTTATATATTTGCTTCTTTTTGTGATGTTATAATATCTATATTTAGCACATTCCTCCCCTTTAGTTTAGTTAACAAGGACTTATAGAGTAAATTCATTCTGGTTACAAATTATGCAAAGTAATATTTACTCTACCATTATAGTAGATTGAAAATCATATTTAAAATCTCTTAACTACATATGCATTAAATATTATTAGTTAAATAATTTTTAAAACTGTAATTTTAAATATTATTAAATTAAATATTTTAGTATTTATTATATTTTTAAAAATAATTTTTAAAAGTAAATATTTATAAAAATACGAATAATAATGACGAGTATTCCCTACAGATCTAAAGATGGTAAAACATCTGCTTTAGAATCTTTAACCCTGGGTGCATCTTCAAGAAGCCTAGCTGGCCTTTGTATGCTACCCATCACTGTGGTGAAGACTCGCTTTGAGTCTTCACATTTCCAGTATAAATCCATAACTCAAGCCTTAATGACTATTTATAGTCGTGAAGGTTTCAAAGGTTTTAGTAGTATTTTATTTCAATAGATGTGATATATTATAATATGAGATTTAGTAAAGTTACTTTTTAAGGTGGTGTATTATTTTTTGTACATAAATGTTATCTGATTTATTGACTTGTTATTTGATATGCTTATTAATAGAATGTATAAATTCATACAAGTTCCTGTATTAATTGTACATTTATATATTATAGGATTGTACAGTGGTTTATCTGCCACACTTTTGAGAGACGCTCCTTTCTCTGGTCTTTATCTGACCTTTTATAGCCAGAGTAAAATGTATGCCAAGGGAAGTTGGTATTATTATTATAAGATGATTTAATAATATAGAATAATCCTTTCTAGTTTAAGTTCTATGTATTTAATAATGTGAAATATATTTCTTCTAATTTTAAACTTATTGAAGGTGACCTCTTCACTGAAAGTCAGTACCCCATGGTACATTTCTGTTGCGGCGTTGTGGCTGGCTGTATTGCAGGAGTTATTACGCAACCTGCTGATGTCGTTAAAACCAGAATGCAACTGTATCCTGACCAGTTCCGCACGATTGCAGAAACTGTGTACTCAATCTACAGGAATGAAGGATCACTTGGCTTTATACGTGGCATTGTGCCTCGTACTATGCGCCGTACATTCATGGCAGCTATGGCCTGGACAATTTACGAACAAGCAATGACTACAGCTGGTCTCGTCGATGACAAAAAGTAACAGTACAACTTAATAAACAATCGGTTGCATTTCTATTATTACTATTATCTTTATTTGAATTTTATCTTGCATTGCTTTTATTCTTTTCTTATAACTAATCTTGTTTTTCATTTTTTGATTATTTCTATATTAAATAGGCACAACTATTTTTGGTTTAATTATATTTCATATTGTTATTATATGTGTTTTAATTCCATTTTCCGTTATAGTGTAGAATGGGCTTTACACAGTGATTAAATTATTACATTTAATAAATATTATATTCTTGTATGCAAACAATTCTTATTCATGTTAATATTTTTATATCGCATATTATTAGTTCTTTCCTATGTTATTTTGATATGGAATGGATAAATTAGTTTTTCTACATCATTGCAATAACTTCCCAATGCTTTTTTATTGAATAGTTATTTCTGTGATTTATTTTTATGATTAATAAAATTATATTTGTCAATTAATTTTAAAATCATCAAATATTTTAGTCAATATAATTAACTAACATTTTATAATTTTAGATTACTAGTAAATATTTATATTGAATAAATAATAATAAATATTGACAACCTAGATATCGATTATAAAAGTAACTTAGTTTTATTGTGTAATGTTTTATTAAAATTATTTATACTACATTTTTTTTATTAATATCTGATCTGATGTCAATTTATTTCAGTTCATTAAACATAAGCATGTGCAAATAAGTATTATCTATTCATTTAAAACCTTTTACATTCAGTTTGAATGTATTGGTGTCAATATGTAACCAATTTAAATTGATAATAAAATAGCACCAATAACAGTAATATCAAGAATACTTGGGTACTCTTGAGTAATAATATAAACTAGTTTTCAAATAGATGTTAATAATCCCAGACTTTAATTTCAGTAGAAGTGTCACTTTCAATGATCAGATGAGTTTTTACTGAATATTTTGTATTCACTCTTGTGAATCATGATACTTTTAAATACTGTACAGTGTACAATGTACAAACTTACAGTAACAAATAATTATTATTTGTATAAATTTACTTTAGAAAATAAAAATACAAAACAATAGTATCATGTGCTATCGGCGTTATCACAGTATAGAAGCATATCGATAAAATCGGATCTATCAATGACTTGCATAAATATTATATATCTTATAAATTCTGAAGTCAAAGTCTAATAATTGGACTTAATTAGGGATTTCCTTTAGCTACATTTGTCATAGCATGCAAACTAAGGTTCAACCCTCAAAGCACAATATAATACAAGACTCAATAATCATACTTATAGAGCATATATATCTCAATCTATAATGACCATGAAATGGTTTACAATTGATTTTTCTAGGCTACAAAATAGCAATTTTTCTATTTATTAAACCTAACGCAAACTTAATGAGACTTTAATTACCAAATTGAACTAGATGAAACAATTTATAGTTTTATTCTAATATAGTTATGGCAGTATTATCGACATATATAGTTATATTAATATAATTTGATCTATGATTATGATAAGATCCTTCATCCCTGAAGGGACACCATTATTTAACTTAATTGATATATTATCATTATAATTGGCAGCTTGAAAACAGTTTGATAAATGGGGAATTAATAAATTTAAGTTAATTTCACGAATACCATAATGAACTAACTTAGTGATTACAATAGTATGATCTATATAGTCAAAAGCTTTAGATAAGCCGAAAAAAACTGTACTTGCAAAAATATTTTCATTTAAATAGTCGGTGAAAATGCCATTATATATAATTTACTATATCAATATATATATATATCAATAGCTACTTACAATGTATTTGCTTTTTCCATATATCCATATAAATAAAATAATTTCATTTTTGGAACACTTTTTCTAAATCTCAATGCAATTATTTTTTCAAGTATCTTACCTAATTTTTCACTTTTTTATATATTAGATTAGTAATCGCAAATCTCATTATATAATAAATACTCTTTTCAATACATAACTTGAATATATAAGCTATATAAGGATATAAGATATATATTATATGGGTATAAGAATATATAAGGTGAAAATGCTATACTTTACTATATATATATATATATATATATATATAGTATCGATATATCAATAGTACTACCGACAACGTATTTGCTTTTTCCATATATCCAGATTGAATAAAGGAAATAATTTCATTTTTGGAAACACTTTTTCTAAATCTCAATGCAATTATTTTATCAAATATCTTACCTAATTTTTCTAGTTTATTTACTTTATTCGCATATCCAAATGATTTCCTCATACTTGTATGAAATTATATTGCTTGAATTACACTGATCTAAAGTTATTTCTAAAGTTCAATATACATATGTAAAGTTAGAATAAATTATTTAAATAACTATTATATTATATAATTTATATATCTCATAGTTAATTGCGGTATATAACAACACTGATACCATGGTTATATGTGGATACAATTGCATTGTTTGAATACAAGTAATTAGTAATGGTCTATTTGTTATATAAATGTATTCATTATAAGACCAATACCTCCTATAATTAAAATATTCTTTATTCAAGTACTTTTGATATTGTATTTGAGACGGAATTGACATCAGATGCATATTTATATAATCATTATGTTCAAGAAGTTGCGATTTCTAATAGTCAGTAGATTATATTTTGTAGATTAAAAGATATGTAATATTTTTTATAGTACAATTATTTATTTGTAAAGATAAATTTATATTGTATTGTATTGCGTTTAGAGTTCATTCAGTTAGTTCTAAGTAGTGTAAAGATATGTAAGGTAATAATTTAAACAAGTAAATATCATAGTAAATAGTATAGTAAATATTATAGTAAATATTATAGTAAATAGTATAGTAAATAGTATAGTAAATAGTATAGTAAATAGTATAGTAAATAGTATAGTAAATAGTATAGTAAATAGTATAGTAAATAGTATAGTAAATAGTATAGTAAATAGTATAGTAAATAGTATAGTAAATAGTATAGTAAATAGTATAGTAAATAGTATAGTAAATAGTATAGTAAATAGTATAGTAAATAGTATAGTAAATAGTATAGTAAATAGTATAGTAAATAGTATAGTAAATAGTATAGTAAATAGTATAGTAAATAGTATAGTAAATAGTATAGTAAATAGTATAGTAAATAGTATAGTAAATAGTATAGTAAATAGTATAGTAAATAGTATAGTAAATAGTATAGTAAATAGTATAGTAAATAGTATAGTAAATAGTATAGTAAATAGTATAGTAAATAGTATAGTAAATAGTATAGTAAATAGTATAGTAAATAGTATAGTAAATAGTATAGTAAATAGTATAGTAAATAGTATAGTAAATAGTATAGTAAATAGTATAGTAAATAGTATAGTAAATAGTATAGTAAATAGTATAGTAGATAGTATAGTAAATAGTGTAGTAAATAGTATGGTAAATATTATATTATATAGTATAGCATATACTATATAATATATTATATATTATATTTTATATTATAGTATATAGTATGATATAAGGTATATTATATAGTATAGTATACATTACAGTATATAGTATATTATATATTATAGTATACTATATAGTATAATATAGTATAATATAGTATAATATAGTATAATATAAGTAAAATATAGTATAATATATTGTATATTATACAGTATATTAAATAGTATAGTATATATTATATATATATTATAGTATATAGTATAGTATATATTATAGTATATATTATAGTATACATTATATTATATATTATATTATATAATATAGTATATAGTATAGTATATATCATAGTATAGAGTATAGTATATTGTATATTATATAGTATATTAATATGAATATGAATATTAGTTATATTAAAACCACTATACCATCAGATGGTAAGATATATTATTAAGAAGAAGTTTAGATTTTGATATGAATGAATTAATAAATTATGTGTTATGAATAATTGTCTATTATTATAGAATAAAATAAATAGAATAAATGCTTGTAATTTTAGGAGTGCAAAATATGAAATTAAATTCTCTTGAAATTCTCTTGAATATGTTTCGTTTGTGAATTGAAATTAAATTTAGACTTTTATGTAAATTTAGATTTTAAGTATTAACTTTGATTTATCGTATAAACTTATAGGCAAGGTATTAACTATAATGTGTATTATGATATATATTAAGACATTTCTCACTTAGTTTTTATAGTAATTATTTATTGAAAATATTGCATAAATATTTTTAATTAAAACTATTAAATAGATAATGATACAAATTATACTACTGTAATTTAATATAATTAACTAAAATGATACCAATAAGTTATATATTACTTTATAATATCCAAGATTACCAATGTAATGGATAATATTATAATCTATATATAAAATGAATATTAATTTTAAAATATATATTTAAATTAAAAATTTTACATATATAGTAATACAAAATATTCATCACAAAATAAGTATCCATTGTAATACAATACAATACTATACTTTCTAACTAATTCATGATATAGATAACTTAAATAAACTCCCGTCATGCAATAGCATTTAGAACACGCCCACTATTACAGAGTACACGCCCAGAAGTACCTAGGATACGCCCATTAGCACCCACGATTCTCTTCGTGCACTTGCATTTGATCCCTTACTTCTCGTATATATTTTAGTATTAGAGAATCATGCATAGAAGGTTAGTACAAACCACTTGTATTGTGAAATCATTAGAAGAATGTCTTATTTGCTTTGCGAATTAAAAGCCAACGTGTAGTCCCTGCTTTGTAAATATATACAACCTACACCTTTACACTCTACTTTTAAATAGATACAGAGTTGTCTTGATACTGGGAACTTGAATTATACAAAGTACTTGACTTTATTATTAAAAAAAAATATCGTCATATTTAATAGCGAGCACTACTTGTAATTAATTATATTTTATATTGTTATATATATTACTTACATTACTTATACTGTGGTGTAATATAATATATTATTTTATAATATATTTTATATGATACATTTTAAGAATAATTATATTTTTTTAATATATCATTACTAATTGAATTACTTTATATATAGATATTAATTAATAAACTAATTATTTCAATGCAATAATCATATATTGAGTCTATTTCTGCATATTATATACGACATATTACTGATTAACTCACTAGATTATATTATATATGAGATTGTAATTAATAAGTGTATATCTTGTTATTAAAAATATATTAGAGTATAATTAATATGTGTATATCTTGTTATTAAATATATATTAGATTGTAATATGTGCAATGCACATTGTGCATATCTTGTTATTAAATATATATTAGATTGTAATTAATATGTGTATATCATTATAAAATATATTTTCAAAAATATCTCTAAATATGTTAAAATAATTTCAAACAATTTCACATCCTATGCTTATATAGTTGAATTAAATATAATTTAGATACTAATGATTGTAAGGATGGCATGATTCAATTG
>OZ038316.1:0-20000 GCA_964035775.1 Osedax frankpressi | reverse complement strand
AGTAGTAGTAGTAGTAGTAGTAGTAGTAGTAGTAGTAGTAGTAGTAGTAGTAGTAGTAGTAGTAGTAGTAGTAGTAGTAGTAGTAGTAGTAGTAGTAGTAGTAGTAGTAGTAGTAGTAGTAGTAGTAGTAGTAGTAGTAGTAGTAGTAGTAGTAGTAGTAGTAGTAGTAGTAGTAGTAGTAGTAGTAGTAGTAGTAGTAGTAGTAGTAGTAGTAGTAGTAGTAGTAGTAGTAGTAGTAGTAGTAGTAGTAGTAGTAGTAGTAGTAGTAGTAGTAGTAGTAGTAGTAGTAGTAGTAGTAGTAGTAGTAGTAGTAGTAGTAGTAGTAGTAGTAGTAGTAGTAGTAGTAGTAGTAGTAGTAGTAGTAGTAGTAGTAGTAGTAGTAGTAGTAGTAGTAGTAGTAGTAGTAGTAGTAGTAGTAGTAGTAGTAGTAGTAGTAGTAGTAGTAGTAGTAGTAGTAGTAGTAGTAGTAGTAGTAGTAGTAGTAGTAGTAGTAGTAGTAGTAGTAGTAGTAGTAGTAGTAGTAGTAGTAGTAGTAGTAGTAGTAGTAGTAGTAGTAGTAGTAGTAGTAGTAGTAGTAGTAGTAGTAGTAGTAGTAGTAGTAGTAGTAGTAGTAGTAGTAGTAGTAGTAGTAGTAGTAGTAGTAGTAGTAGTAGTAGTAGTAGTAGTAGTAGTAGTAGTAGTAGTAGTAGTAGTAGTAGTAGTAGTAGTAGTAGTAGTAGTAGTAGTAGTAGTAGTAGTAGTAGTAGTAGTAGTAGTAGTAGTAGTAGTAGTAGTAGTAGTAGTAGTAGTAGTAGTAGTAGTAGTAGTAGTAGTAGTAGTAGTAGTAGTAGTAGTAGTAGTAGTAGTAGTAGTAGTAGTAGTAGTAGTAGTAGTAGTAGTAGTAGTAGTAGTAGTAGTAGTAGTAGTAGTAGTAGTAGTAGTAGTAGTAGTAGTAGTAGTAGTAGTAGTAGTAGTAGTAGTAGTAGTAGTAGTAGTAGTAGTAGTAGTAGTAGTAGTAGTAGTAGTAGTAGTAGTAGTAGTAGTAGTAGTAGTAGTAGTAGTAGTAGTAGTAGTAGTAGTAGTAGTAGTAGTAGTAGTAGTAGTAGTAGTAGTAGTAGTAGTAGTAGTAGTAGTAGTAGTAGTAGTAGTAGTAGTAGTAGTAGTAGTAGTAGTAGTAGTAGTAGTAGTAGTAGTAGTAGTAGTAGTAGTAGTAGTAGTAGTAGTAGTAGTAGTAGTAGTAGTAGTAGTAGTAGTAGTAGTAGTAGTAGTAGTAGTAGTAGTAGTAGTAGTAGTAGTAGTAGTAGTAGTAGTAGTAGTAGTAGTAGTAGTAGTAGTAGTAGTAGTAGTAGTAGTAGTAGTAGTAGTAGTAGTAGTAGTAGTAGTAGTAGTAGTAGTAGTAGTAGTAGTAGTAGTAGTAGTAGTAGTAGTAGTAGTAGTAGTAGTAGTAGTAGTAGTAGTAGTAGTAGTAGTAGTAGTAGTAGTAGTAGTAGTAGTAGTAGTAGTAGTAGTAGTAGTAGTAGTAGTAGTAGTAGTAGTAGTAGTAGTAGTAGTAGTAGTAGTAGTAGTAGTAGTAGTAGTAGTAGTAGTAGTAGTAGTAGTAGTAGTAGTAGTAGTAGTAGTAGTAGTAGTAGTAGTAGTAGTAGTAGTAGTAGTAGTAGTAGTAGTAGTAGTAGTAGTAGTAGTAGTAGTAGTAGTAGTAGTAGTAGTAGTAGTAGTAGTAGTAGTAGTAGTAGTAGTAGTAGTAGTAGTAGTAGTAGTAGTAGTAGTAGTAGTAGTAGTAGTAGTAGTAGTAGTAGTAGTAGTAGTAGTAGTAGTAGTAGTAGTAGTAGTAGTAGTAGTAGTAGTAGTAGTAGTAGTAGTAGTAGTAGTAGTAGTAGTAGTAGTAGTAGTAGTAGTAGTAGTAGTAGTAGTAGTAGTAGTAGTAGTAGTAGTAGTAGTAGTAGTAGTAGTAGTAGTAGTAGTAGTAGTAGTAGTAGTAGTAGTAGTAGTAGTAGTAGTAGTAGTAGTAGTAGTAGTAGTAGTAGTAGTAGTAGTAGTAGTAGTAGTAGTAGTAGTAGTAGTAGTAGTAGTAGTAGTAGTAGTAGTAGTAGTAGTAGTAGTAGTAGTAGTAGTAGTAGTAGTAGTAGTAGTAGTAGTAGTAGTAGTAGTAGTAGTAGTAGTAGTAGTAGTAGTAGTAGTAGTAGTAGTAGTAGTAGTAGTAGTAGTAGTAGTAGTAGTAGTAGTAGTAGTAGTAGTAGTAGTAGTAGTAGTAGTAGTAGTAGTAGTAGTAGTAGTAGTAGTAGTAGTAGTAGTAGTAGTAGTAGTAGTAGTAGTAGTAGTAGTAGTAGTAGTAGTAGTAGTAGTAGTAGTAGTAGTAGTAGTAGTAGTAGTAGTAGTAGTAGTAGTAGTAGTAGTAGTAGTAGTAGTAGTAGTAGTAGTAGTAGTAGTAGTAGTAGTAGTAGTAGTAGTAGTAGTAGTAGTAGTAGTAGTAGTAGTAGTAGTAGTAGTAGTAGTAGTAGTTTATCATGCAAGCCAGTGCCTACATCATAGTAAGGCTTACCCTGGAATACATTAATATTGCAATGAGTGGATATACTTTACATAGAAAGCACTTATCGAATCCTCAACACCCGTGTACAATTATATATATAAATATATGCGCATATATGTATATATTATACGTGCGCTATAGAATAAAATAGCCTATCTTGTATTGAAAGCAATGCTCCATAATGTTCTGTTATTGGTCATCTCTTAGGTAGATATGTACAGATTAGTAGTTGTATCATTAAGGTTCAAGGTCATTGCTGGTTGTAATGATTTAAGTAGTCTTAATAGTTTAAAAATACATTGATGTAACTGTTCCATTTACTGTTAGATATTATTACAAAATTGAATATTATCTAATTTTATATATTTATATATATATATATATATATATATATATATATAATAACATATACTAATTGATTTAAACTTATTATTATACTAATTATTATTATTATTTATTTTATTTTACCAAATACAAATAATAAATTTTAAATCAAAAATATAATTGTAGATCCGAAGTCAAACGAATACGATATAATTGAGATAAAACATAGAAATTCAACGCAGTTTTAAATAATTCATAATGAGTTATTATATGTACCATTAATACTATTGGATACAATTTCATTTTTAAATCACAAGGAACTCAGATATATATTAGATAGAGTAGATATTAGATAAAAATTTTGTACCAAAATTTTATTTTATATTTGGAAAATAAATTTGAAAGTCTTATAATACAAATTTCGCACAAATTCTGCTTATTTTCTTCTTTATCTAATTGATCATAAATATCACTGCATATTAAATGCCCAAGGAAATGATGTTTATCATAAATTGGATAATATCATTATTACTTATTTTAGTATCTATAATATAGGGAATATTGTGGATTTAAAGAATTTAATAAATTATAATTATAACTTTAACAAACAAACTAAACTTCTTTGTAAGTTTACGTATTGTATACATAATATATACACTTAAACATACTTACGCACCTACATACACATAAAAACACACATATACATATGCACACACACATACACAAACACAAGTATATATATATATATATATATATATATATATACATATTTATGGATAGGACATATTATTTATAAATTACAGATGGTGTAAATTAATAATTAAAAAGTTAAAATAATTAATTATAATACTGATGTATTAACATACAAATTATTGACAACATAAATAAAATAACATAACTATAATTGTATACTGGGGATTTATAATACCATAAATGAATATAATATGTGACATCGACTCGAGTGTAATACGATGTAAAATATTGCTAAACGTAATTTCTAATAGATTCGATACGACTTATGACTTTTAATTGCTAAAATCAATTAGACAAACACAGAGCGAAGGTAATATGATATGTGATGTGGTAATGTGAACAGCTGTTGCAGAGAAATACTCTTACGTAATCACAGCTTGTAATCCCAAGTCGATATTCACTAGACGCTAGCCACTAGCTATTAGATACTATATCTTAGACGATAGATTCTATCCACTAGACACCATCCACTAGACTGTAGCCAATATCCACAATCCACTAGCCATTATTACTCCCATGATAACTCTGAACCCGACACTAGTAGTTCTAAACATTTTCATTATAGTTCCTACGTTATAGTTCCTACGTTATAGTTCCTACGTTATAGTTCCTACGTTATAGTTCCTACGTTGTAGTTCCTACGTTGTAGTTCCTACGTCGTAGTTCCTACGTCGTAGTTCCTACGTCGTAGTTCCTACGTCGTAGTTCCTGCGTCGTAGTTCCTACGTCGTAGTTCCTACGTCGTAGTTCCTACGTCGTAGTTCCTACGTCGTAGTTCCTACGTCGTAGTTCCTACGTCGTAGTTCCTACGTCGTAGTTCCTACGTCGTAGTTCCTACGTCGTAGTTCCTACGTCGTAGTTCCTACGTCGTAGTTCCTACGTCGTAGTTCCTACGTCGTAGTTCCTACATCGTAGTTCCTACATCGTAGTTCCTACATCGTAGTTCCTACATCGTAGTTCCTACATCGTAGTTCCTACATCGTAGTTCCTACATCGTAGTTCCTACATCGTAGTTCCTACATCGTAGTTCCTACATCGTAGTTCCTACATCGTAGTTCCTACATCGTAGTTCCTACATCGTAGTTCCTACATCGTAGTTCCTACATCGTAGTTCCTACATCGTAGTTCCTACATCGTAGTTCCTACATCGTAGTTCCTACATCGTAGTTCCTACATCGTAGTTCCTACATCGTAGTTCCTACATCGTAGTTCCTACATCGTAGTTCCTACATCGTAGTTCCTACATCGTAGTTCCTACATCGTAGTTCCTACATCGTAGTTCCTACATCGTAGTTCCTACATCGTAGTTCCTACATCGTAGTTCCTACATCGTAGTTCCTACATCGTAGTTCCTACATCGTAGTTCCTACATCGTAGTTCCTACATCGTAGTTCCTACATCGTAGTTCCTACATCGTAGTTCCTACATCGTAGTTCCTACATCGTAGTTCCTACATCGTAGTTCCTACATCGTAGTTCCTACATCGTAGTTCCTACATCGTAGTTCCTACATCGTAGTTCCTACATCGTAGTTCCTACATCGTAGTTCCTACATCGTAGTTCCTACATCGTAGTTCCTACATCGTAGTTCCTACATCGTAGTTCCTACATCGTAGTTCCTACATCGTAGTTCCTACATCGTAGTTCCTACATCGTAGTTCCTACATCGTAGTTCCTACATCGTAGTTCCTACATCGTAGTTCCTACATCGTAGTTCCTACATCGTAGTTCCTACATCGTAGTTCCTACATCGTAGTTCCTACATCGTAGTTCCTACATCGTAGTTCCTACATCGTAGTTCCTACATCGTAGTTCCTACATCGTAGTTCCTACATCGTAGTTCCTACATCGTAGTTCCTACATCGTAGTTCCTACATCGTAGTTCCTACATCGTAGTTCCTACATCGTAGTTCCTACATCGTAGTTCCTACATCGTAGTTCCTACATCGTAGTTCCTACATCGTAGTTCCTACATCGTAGTTCCTACATCGTAGTTCCTACATCGTAGTTCCTACATCGTAGTTCCTACATCGTAGTTCCTACATCGTAGTTCCTACATCGTAGTTCCTACATCGTAGTTCCTACATCGTAGTTCCTACATCGTAGTTCCTACATCGTAGTTCCTACATCGTAGTTCCTACATCGTAGTTCCTACATCGTAGTTCCTACATCGTAGTTCCTACATCGTAGTTCCTACATCGTAGTTCCTACATCGTAGTTCCTACATCGTAGTTCCTACATCGTAGTTCCTACATCGTAGTTCCTACATCGTAGTTCCTACATCGTAGTTCCTACATCGTAGTTCCTACATCGTAGTTCCTACATCGTAGTTCCTACATCGTAGTTCCTACATCGTAGTTCCTACATCGTAGTTCCTACATCGTAGTTCCTACATCGTAGTTCCTACATCGTAGTTCCTACATCGTAGTTCCTACATCGTAGTTCCTACATCGTAGTTCCTACATCGTAGTTCCTACATCGTAGTTCCTACATCGTAGTTCCTACATCGTAGTTCCTACATCGTAGTTCCTACATCGTAGTTCCTACATCGTAGTTCCTACATCGTAGTTCCTACATCGTAGTTCCTACATCGTAGTTCCTACATCGTAGTTCCTACATCGTAGTTCCTACATCGTAGTTCCTACATCGTAGTTCCTACATCGTAGTTCCTACATCGTAGTTCCTACATCGTAGTTCCTACATCGTAGTTCCTACATCGTAGTTCCTACATCGTAGTTCCTACATCGTAGTTCCTACATCGTAGTTCCTACATCGTAGTTCCTACATCGTAGTTCCTACATCGTAGTTCCTACATCGTAGTTCCTACATCGTAGTTCCTACATCGTAGTTCCTACATCGTAGTTCCTACATCGTAGTTCCTACATCGTAGTTCCTACATCGTAGTTCCTACATCGTAGTTCCTACATCGTAGTTCCTACATCGTAGTTCCTACATCGTAGTTCCTACATCGTAGTTCCTACATCGTAGTTCCTACATCGTAGTTCCTACATCGTAGTTCCTACATCGTAGTTCCTACATCGTAGTTCCTACATCGTAGTTCCTACATCGTAGTTCCTACATCGTAGTTCCTACATCGTAGTTCCTACATCGTAGTTCCTACATCGTAGTTCCTACATCGTAGTTCCTACATCGTAGTTCCTACATCGTAGTTCCTACATCGTAGTTCCTACATCGTAGTTCCTACATCGTAGTTCCTACATCGTAGTTCCTACATCGTAGTTCCTACATCGTAGTTCCTACATCGTAGTTCCTACATCGTAGTTCCTACATCGTAGTTCCTACATCGTAGTTCCTACATCGTAGTTCCTACATCGTAGTTCCTACATCGTAGTTCCTACATCGTAGTTCCTACATCGTAGTTCCTACATCGTAGTTCCTACATCGTAGTTCCTACATCGTAGTTCCTACATCGTAGTTCCTACATCGTAGTTCCTACATCGTAGTTCCTACATCGTAGTTCCTACATCGTAGTTCCTACATCGTAGTTCCTACATCGTAGTTCCTACATCGTAGTTCCTACATCGTAGTTCCTACATCGTAGTTCCTACATCGTAGTTCCTACATCGTAGTTCCTACATCGTAGTTCCTACATCGTAGTTCCTACATCGTAGTTCCTACATCGTAGTTCCTACATCGTAGTTCCTACATCGTAGTTCCTACATCGTAGTTCCTACATCGTAGTTCCTACATCGTAGTTCCTACATCGTAGTTCCTACATCGTAGTTCCTACATCGTAGTTCCTACATCGTAGTTCCTACATCGTAGTTCCTACATCGTAGTTCCTACATCGTAGTTCCTACATCGTAGTTCCTACATCGTAGTTCCTACATCGTAGTTCCTACATCGTAGTTCCTACATCGTAGTTCCTACATCGTAGTTCCTACATCGTAGTTCCTACATCGTAGTTCCTACATCGTAGTTCCTACATCGTAGTTCCTACATCGTAGTTCCTACATCGTAGTTCCTACATCGTAGTTCCTACATCGTAGTTCCTACATCGTAGTTCCTACATCGTAGTTCCTACATCGTAGTTCCTACATCGTAGTTCCTACATCGTAGTTCCTACATCGTAGTTCCTACATCGTAGTTCCTACATCGTAGTTCCTACATCGTAGTTCCTACATCGTAGTTCCTACATCGTAGTTCCTACATCGTAGTTCCTACATCGTAGTTCCTACATCGTAGTTCCTACATCGTAGTTCCTACATCGTAGTTCCTACATCGTAGTTCCTACATCGTAGTTCCTACATCGTAGTTCCTACATCGTAGTTCCTACATCGTAGTTCCTACATCGTAGTTCCTACATCGTAGTTCCTACATCGTAGTTCCTACATCGTAGTTCCTACATCGTAGTTCCTACATCGTATGTCCTACATCGTATGTCCTACATCGTATGTCCTACATCGTATGTCCTACATCGTATGTCCTACATCGTATGTCCTACATCGTATGTCCTACATCGTATGTCCTACATCGTATGTCCTACATCGTATGTCCTACATCGTATGTCCTACATCGTATGTCCTACATCGTATGTCCTACATCGTATGTCCTACATCGTATGTCCTACATCGTATGTCCTACATCGTATGTCCTACATCGTATGTCCTACATCGTATGTCCTACATCGTATGTCCTACATCGTATGTCCTACATCGTATGTCCTACATCGTATGTCCTACATCGTATGTCCTACATCGTATGTCCTACATCGTATGTCCTACATCGTATGTCCTACATCGTATGTCCTACATCGTATGTCCTACATCGTATGTCCTACATCGTATGTCCTACATCGTATGTCCTACATCGTATGTCCTACATCGTATGTCCTACATCGTATGTCCTACATCGTATGTCCTACATCGTATGTCCTACATCGTATGTCCTACATCGTATGTCCTACATCGTATGTCCTACATCGTATGTCCTACATCGTATGTCCTACATCGTATGTCCTACATCGTATGTCCTACATCGTATGTCCTACATCGTATGTCCTACATCGTATGTCCTACATCGTATGTCCTACATCGTATGTCCTACATCGTATGTCCTACATCGTATGTCCTACATCGTATGTCCTACATCGTATGTCCTACATCGTATGTCCTACATCGTATGTCCTACATCGTATGTCCTACATCGTATGTCCTACATCGTATGTCCTACATCGTATGTCCTACATCGTATGTCCTACATCGTATGTCCTACATCGTATGTCCTACATCGTATGTCCTACATCGTATGTCCTACATCGTATGTCCTACATCGTATGTCCTACATCGTATGTCCTACATCGTATGTCCTACATCGTATGTCCTACATCGTATGTCCTACATCGTATGTCCTACATCGTATGTCCTACATCGTATGTCCTACATCGTATGTCCTACATCGTATGTCCTACATCGTATGTCCTACATCGTATGTCCTACATCGTATGTCCTACATCGTATGTCCTACATCGTATGTCCTACATCGTATGTCCTACATCGTATGTCCTACATCGTATGTCCTACATCGTATGTCCTACATCGTATGTCCTACATCGTATGTCCTACATCGTATGTCCTACATCGTATGTCCTACATCGTATGTCCTACATCGTATGTCCTACATCGTATGTCCTACATCGTATGTCCTACATCGTATGTCCTACATCGTATGTCCTACATCGTATGTCCTACATCGTATGTCCTACATCGTATGTCCTACATCGTATGTCCTACATCGTATGTCCTACAGCATATGTCCTACATCATATGTCCTACATCATATGTCCTACATCATATGTCCTACATCATATGTCCTACATCATAGGTCCTACATCATATGTCCTACATCATATGTCCTACATTATAGGTCCTACATTATAGGTCCTACATTATAGGTCCTACATCATAGGTCCTATATTATAGGTCCTACATTATAGGTCCTACATTATATGATCTACATTATATGATCTACATTATATGATCTACATAATATGATCTACATAATATGATCTACATTATATGATCTACATTATATGATCTACATAATATGTCCTATATTATATACCCTATATTGTAGGGTCTACATTATAGATTCTACATTATATGCACTACAGTATATATACTATATTATAAGTCCTATATTATAGGTTCTACATTATAGGTCCTATATTATATATCCTACAAATTTGTATTTGAGAAAAATTATCGAACATATAAATAATTAAAGAATTGGTTGTTACATATTTGATATATAATAATACAGAATATAATGAGGTTAATTATATGGAGAAATATAAAAGCAATGACGTCATAAATATAAGGAAATATCAATGGTTTAATTATGATATGCAAACGATAAACGACTATTGAAAAATTAGTCTACAGCAAGAGCTGGTGAATGACATAATCGAAAGAGGCGTGGCTTAATCATTGTTTACATGCTTGCCTATATTTAGAAATATTGCATCATATGTGTATTGCATATGTTGTGGACTAAACGTTATACAAATGTGCATACTAATAAGTTATAAGGGTGTGTCTAGTATAACTAATCTATACACGAATACTATGAAACTATCAAATCAATATCAAATATTGCAATTAAATTTTAATTTGCAGTCTTCTTTTGTTACTCTATACTTGAAAATCGTCACTGAAACATATTATGGGGCTTATTAAGAAACTAGTAATTATAGAGTTCTAATAATACATTCTTATTAATGTCAATCTTTATTTCTCTTACATTTATTAATTTATTAATATATATATATATATATATATATATATATATATATATATATACATATATATATATATATATATATATATATATATATATATCCTGATACCATTATATCCAACTCATGATAAATTGGAAAATATTTTTAAGACAATATTCAAAGTGATGTAATTAATCGGTATGAGATTCAATGCAAAAAAATAGAGTTCATTATAGTGATAAGGGTTTATAATTCTTAAATGAAGTTGAAAGTAAAACGTAAAAGGGAATCCCAATCGGATTCAAATATCTTTTAGTTATTCTGATGATATCAATTGAATAAAACTTAATAAAGTAGCTGACACTGGACATGTACCATGGTAATATATCTTTACTAATTTATAGTATCTTTACTAATCTAAAGTATCTTTACTAACCTACGGTATATTTACTAATGTACAGTATCTTTACTAATCTACAGTATCTTTACTAACCTACAGTATATTTACTAATCTAAAATATCTTTACTAATCTACAGTATCTTTACTAATCTACATTATCTTTACTAATCTATAGTACCTATACTAATCAACAGTATATTTACTAATCTACAATATCTTTACTAATCTACAGTATCTTTACTAATTAACAGTATATTTACTAATCTACAATATCTTTACTAATCTACAGTATCTTTACTAATTAACAGTATATTTACTAATTAACAGTATATTTACTAATTTACAGTATCTTTACTAATCTACAGTATATTTACTAATCAACAACATCTTTACTAATCTACAGTATCTTTACTAATTTACAGTATATTTACTAATCTACAGTATATTTACTAATCTACAGTATATTTACTAATCTACAGTATATTTACTAATCTAAAGTATCTTTACTAACCTACGGTATATTTACTAATGTACAGTATCTTTACTAATCTACAGTATCTTTACTAATTAACAGTATATTTACTAATTTACAGTATCTTTACTAATCTACAGTATATTTACTGATCTACAGTATCTTTACTAATGTACAGTATATTTACTAATTTACAGTATCTATACTAATCAACAGTATCTTTACTAATTTACGGTATCTTTACTAATTTACATTATCTTTACTAATCAACAGTATCTTTACTAATTTACGGTATCTTTACTAATGTACAGTATCTTTACTAATCTACAGTATCTTTACTAATCTACAGTATATTTACTAATCTAAAGTATATTTACTAATCAACAGTATCTTTACTAATCTACAGTATATTTACTAATCTACAGTATCTTTACTAATCTACAGTATCTATACTAATCAACAGTATATTTACTAATCTAAAATATCTTTACTAATGTACAGTATCTTTACTAATCTACAGTATCTTTACTAATGTACAGTATCTTTACTTATGTACAGTATATTTAATAATCTACAGTATCTTTACTAATCTATGGTATCTTTACTAATGTACAGTATCTTTACTAATCTACAGTATCTTTACTTATGTACAGTATATTTAATAATCTACAGTATCTTTACTAATCTATGGTATCTTTACTAATGTACAGTATATTTACTAATTTACAGTATCTATACTAATCAACAGTATCTTTACTAATTTACGGTATCTTTACTAATTTACAGTATCTTTACTAATTTACAGTATCTTTACTAATTTACAGTATCTTTACTAATTTACAGTATCTATACTAATTTACAGTATCTTTACTAATTTACAGTATCTTTACTAATTTACAGTATCTTTACTAATTTACAGTATATAATCTACAGTACAGCAAAGGCATTTTCATGTTTATTTTAGTATTGATGGCTTGGGAATAGAAAGTTAAATAATGCTATTGACATATCTGATTAATGAACTGATTAATAGATTTACTGACTGACTGATTGACTGACTGACTGACTGACTAAATGATTGAATAACACACTCACTCATTAACTCACTCACTTATCAAGTTATTCACTCGTATAAACACTCTATCCTGTCAACATTTGCATGAAGTACTAGAGATATTGCCAATACATTAAGTGATAGTGTGTGTGATCTAGCACAAACTAGCCTGCAGTCTACACTAGACATATACATATAGATATGTCTATAAAAACATGCGCATCCCTATATATATTCCACGCGTACGACCTATACTGCATTAACCGCATAATATGCTGGCCATAGTGAGCTGGTCATAGTATGCTGGCCATAGTATGCTGGCCATAGTATGCTAGCCATAGTATGCTGGCCATATTATGCTGGCCATAGTGAGCTGGCCATATTGAAATGACCCTTTTGCTTTGAGGATTTGTGGCTCTTGCATGACATTACACTAGGGAGGTGCATGACTGAATAGCACATAAATCACCATGCCGACGATGTAGACTATTAAATAAGGAGTGGTCATCGGATTGTCCGACTCATCGTACTGAGTTTTCATCGGATGGTCAGACTCACCGTACGGTCTGATTTATCGTATGAAATGACTCATTTATGTTTATTTCCATGCGTATTTATGTGAGTATGCGTGAAGGTTTGTGGGTATATATGTGTATGTGTGTGTGTGTGTGTGTGTGTGTGTGTGTGTGTGTGTGTGTGTGTGTGTGTGTGTGTATGTGTGTGTGTGTGTGTGTGTGTGTTTATGTGTGTGTATGTATGTATTTTAGCGAAAGAGTAGGTTATTAGTTAATACATTAATTTAGTCGTTAGGGGTTACTTTTGTATTGTCAAGATCAAATTGATGAGTAAGTTGGGTAGGTATTTTTAGTATCATAACATAGTTGATAGGTGATGAAATTAGCATTATTGTATGATAAGGTCAAGCTGATATACAGTATAAGATAGTTTTATTTGTAGTAATATCAGTAGTTAGTGAATAGTTGATAATGAATGTGGAGACATCTAGTTGGTCAATAGTGTGTTAGGATTGTGTTATTGTATTTGTTATTGTTATTACTAATGTTATTGTTATATTATTGTTATTATTTGTTTAATATAGAAATGTATTTGAATATAATTTTATTGTTGTTATTCTATTCCATAGTCTATTTCATAAGCTCCATTAATTATTCCATAGTCTATTCCATAGTCTATTCCATAAGCTCCATTAGTTATTCCATAGTCTATTCCATAAGCTCCATTAGTTATTCCATAGTCTATTCCATAAGCTCCATTAGTTATTCCATGGTCTATTCCATAAGCTCTATTAGTTATTCTATAGTCTATTCCATAATATCCATTAGTTATTCCATAGTCTATTTCATAATATCCATTAGTTATTCCATAGTCTATTCCATAAGCTCTAGTAGTTATTCCATAGTCTATTCCATAAGCTCCATTAGTTATTCCATAGTCTATTCCATAAGCTCCATTAGTTATTCTATAGTCTATTCCATAATATCCATTAGTTATTCTATAGTCTATTCCACAAGCTCTATTAGTTATTCCTTAGTCTATTCCATAATATCCATTAGTTATTCCATTGTCTATTCCATAAGCTCTATTAGTTATTCCATTGTCTATTCCATAAGCTCCATTAGTTATTTCATAGTCTATTCCATAAGCTCCATTAGTTATTCCATTGTCTATTCCATAAGCTCCATTAGTTATTCCATAGTCTATTCCATAAGCTCCATTAGTTATTCCATAGTCTATTCCATAAGCTCCATTAGTTATTCCATAGTCTATTCCATAATCTCCATTAGTTATTCCATAGTCTATTCCATAAGCTCCATTAGTTATTCCATAGTCTATTCTATAAGCTCCATTAGTTATTCTATAGTCTATTCCATAATATCCATTAGTTATTCCATAGTCTATTCCATAATATCCATTAGTTATTTCATAGTCTATTCCATAAGCTCCATTAGTTATTCTATAGTCTATTCCATAATATTCATTAGTTATTCCATAGTCTATTCCATAATATCCATTAGTTATTCCATAGTCTATTCCATAAGCTCCATTAGTTATTCCATAGTCTATTCTATAAGCTCCATTAGTTATTCTATAGTCTATTCCATAATATCCATTAGTTATTCCATAGTCTATTCCATAATATCCATTAGTTATTTCATAGTCTATTCCATAAGCTCCATTAGTTATTCTATAGTCTATTCCATAATATCCATTAGTTATTCCATAGTCTATTCCATAAGCTCCATTAGTTATTCCATAGTCTATTCCATAATATCCATTAGTTATTCCATAGTCTATTCTATCAGCTCTATTAGTTATTCCATAGTCTATTCTATAAGCTCCATTAGTTATTCCATTAGTTATTCTATAGTCTATTCCATAATATCCATTAGTTATTCCATAGTCTATTCCATAAGCTCCATTAGTTATTCCATAGTCTATTCCATAAGCTTCATTAGTTATTCCATAGTCTATTCCATAAGCTCCATTAGTTATTCCATAGTCTATTCCATAATATCCATTAGTTATTCCATAGTCTATTCTATAAGCTCCATTAGTTATTCCATTGTCTATTCCATAAGCTCCATTAGTTATTCCATTGTCTATTCCATAAGCTCCATTAGTTATTCCATAATCTATTCCATCAGCTCTATTAGTTATTCCATAGTCTATTCCATAAGCTCCATTAGTTATTCCATAGTCTATTCCATCAGCTCCATTAGTTATTCCATAGTCTATTCCATTATACCCAATAGTTATTCCATAGTCTATTCCATAAGCTCCACTAGTTATTCTATAGTCTATTCCATAAGCTCCATTAGTTATTCCATAGTCTATTCCATAAGCTCCATTAGTTATTCCATTGTCTATTCCATAAGCTCCATTAGTTATTCCATAATCTATTCCATAAGCTCCATTAGTTATTCCATAATCTATTCCATAAGCTCCATTAGTTATTCCATAGTCTATTCCATAAGCTCCATTAGTTATTCCATTAGTTATTCCATAAGCTCCATTAATTATTCCATTGTCCATTCCATAAGCTCCATTAGTTATTCCATTGTCTATTCCATAAGCTCCATTAGTTATTCTATAGTCTATTCCATAAGGTCCATTAGTTATTCCATAGTCTATTCCATAAGCTCCATTAGTTATTCCATTAGTTATTCCATTGTCTATTCCATAAGCTCCATTAATTATTCCATTGTCCATTCCATAAGCTCCATTAGTTATTCCATTGTCTATTCCATAAGCTCCATTAGTTATTCCATAGTCTATTCCATAAGGTCCATTAGTTATTCCATAGTCTATTCCATAAGCTCCATTAGTTATTCCATTGTCTATTCCATAAGCTCCATTAGTTATTCCATAGTCTATTCTATAAACTTCATTAGTTATTCCATTGTCTATTCCATAAGCTCCATTAGTTATTCCATAGTCTATTCCATAAACTTCATTAGTTATTCCATTGTCTATTCCATAAGCTCCATTAGTTATTCCATAGTCTATTCCATAAGCTCCATTAGTTATTTCATAGTCTATTCCATAAGCTCCATTAGTTATTCCATTGTCTATTCCATAAGCTCAATTAGTTATTCCATAGTCTATTCTATAAGCTCCATTAGTTATTCTATAGTCTATTCCATAATATCCATTAGTTATTCCATAGTCTATTCCATAATATCCATTAGTTATTCCATAGTCTATTCCATAAGCTCCATTAGTTATTCCATAGTCTATTCCATAAACTTCATTAGTTATTCCATTGTCTATTCCATAAGCTCCATTAGTTATTCCATAGTCTATTCCATAAGCTCCATTAGTTATTTCATAGTCTATTCCATAAGCTCCATTAGTTATTCCATAGTCTATTCCATAATATCCATTAGTTATTTCATAGTCTATTCCATAAGCTCCATTAGTTATTCTATAGTCTATTCCATAATATCCATGAGTTATTCCATAGTCTATTCCATAAGCTCCATTAGTTATTCCATAGTCTATTCCATAAGCTCCATTAGTTATTCCATAGTCTATTCCATACGCTCCATTAGTTATTCCATAGTCTATTCCATAAGCTCCATTAGTTATTCTATAGTCTATTCCATAATATCCATGAGTTATTCCATAGTCTATTCCATAAGCTCCATTAGTTATTCCATAGTCTATTCCATAAGCTCCATTAGTTATTCCATTAGTTATTCCATAGTCTATTCCATAAGCTCCATTAGTTATTCCATAGTCTATTCCATAAGCTCCATTAGTTATTCCATAGTCTATTCCATAATATCCATTAGTTATTCCATAGTCTATTCCATAAGCTCCATTAGTCATTCCATAGTCTATTCCATAAGCTCCATTAGTTATTCCATAATATCCATTAGTTATTCCATAGTCTATTCCATAATATCCATTAGTTATTTCATAGTCTATTCCATAAGCTCCATTAGTTATTCTATAGTCTATTCCATAATATCCATGAGTTATTCCATAGTCTATTCCATAAGCTCCATTAGTTATTCCATAGTCTATTCCATAAGCTCCATTAGTTATTCCATAGTCTATTCCATACGCTCCATTAGTTATTCCATAGTCTATTCCATAAGCTCCATTAGTTATTCTATAGTCTATTCCATAATATCCATGAGTTATTCCATAGTCTATTCCATAAGCTCCATTAGTTATTCCATAGTCTATTCCATAAGCTCCATTAGTTATTCCATTAGTTATTCCATAGTCTATTCCATAAGCTCCATTAGTTATTCCATAGTCTATTCCATAAGCTCCATTAGTTATTCCATAGTCTATTCCATAATATCCATTAGTTATTCCATAGTCTATTCCATAAGCTCCATTAGTCATTCCATAGTCTATTCCATAAGCTCCATTAGTTATTCCATAATATCCATTAGTTATTCCATAGTCTATTCCATAAGCTCCATTAGTTATTCCATAGTCTATTCCATAAACTCCATTAGTTATTCCATAGTCTATTCCATAAGCTCCATTAATTATTCCATTGTCCATTCCATAAGCTCCATTAGTCATTCCATAGTCTATTCCATAAGCTCCATTAGTTATTCCATAATATCCATTAGTTATTCCATAGTCTATTCCATAAGCTCCATTAGTTATTCCATAGTCTATTCCATAAACTCCATTAGTTATTCCATAGTCTATTCCATAAGCTCCATTAGTTATTCCATAGTCTATTCCATAAGCTCCATTAATTATTCCATTGTCCATTCCATAAGCTCCATTAGTCATTCCATAGTCTATTCCATAAGCTCCATTAGTTATTCCATAATATCCATTAGTTATTCCATAGTCTATTCCATAAGCTCCATTAGTTATTCCATAGTCTATTCCATAAGCTCCATTAGTTATTCCATAGTCTATTCCATAAGCTCCATTAGTTATTCCATAGTCTATTCCATAAACTCCATTAGTTATTCCATAGTCTATTCCATAAGCTCCATTAGTTATTCCATAGTCTATTCTATATGCTCCATTGTCTATTCCATAGTCTATTCCATAAGCTCCATTAATTATTCCATTGTCCATTCCATAAGCTCCATTAGTCATTCCATAGTCTATTCCATAAGCTCCATTAGTTATTCCATAATATCCATTAGTTATTTCATAGTCTATTCCATAAGCTCCATTAGTTATTCCATAGTCTATTCCATAAGCTCCATTAGTTATTCCATAATATCCATTAGTTATTCCATTGTCTATTCCATAAGCTCCATTAATTATTCCATTGTCCATTCCATAAGCTCCATTAGTCATTCCATAGTCTATTCCATAAGCTCCATTAGTTATTCCATAATATCCATTAGTTATTTCATAGTCTATTCCATAAGCTCCATTAGTTATTCCATAGTCTATTCCATAAGCTCCATTAGTTATTTCATAGTCTATTCCATAAGCTCCATTAGCCATTCCATAGTCTATTCCATAAGCTCCATTAGTTATTCCATAATATCCATTAGTTATTCCATAGTCTATTCCATAAGCTCCATTAGTTATTCCATAGTCTATTCCATAAACTCCATTAGTTATTCCATAGTCTATTCCATAAGCTCCATTAGTTATTCCATAGTCTATTCCATAAACTTCATTAGTTATTCCATTGTCCATTCCATAAGCTCCATTAGTTATTCCATAGTCTATTCCATAAGCTCCATTAGTTATTCTATAGTCTATTCCATAATATCCATGAGTTATTCCATAGTCTATTCCATAAGCTCCATTAGTTATTCCATAGTCTATTCCATAAGCTCCATTAGTTATTCCATTAGTTATTCCATAGTCTATTCCATAAGCTCCATTAGTTATTCCATAGTCTATTCCATAAGCTCCATTAGTTATTCCATAGTCTATTCCATAATATCCATTAGTTATTCCATAGTCTATTCCATAAGCTCCATTAGTCATTCCATAGTCTATTCCATAAGCTCCATTAGTTATTCCATAATATCCATTAGTTATTCCATAGTCTATTCCATAATATCCATTAGTTATTTCATAGTCTATTCCATAAGCTCCATTAGTTATTCTATAGTCTATTCCATAATATCCATGAGTTATTCCATAGTCTATTCCATAAGCTCCATTAGTTATTCCATAGTCTATTCCATAAGCTCCATTAGTTATTCCATAGTCTATTCCATACGCTCCATTAGTTATTCCATAGTCTATTCCATAAGCTCCATTAGTTATTCTATAGTCTATTCCATAATATCCATGAGTTATTCCATAGTCTATTCCATAAGCTCCATTAGTTATTCCATAGTCTATTCCATAAGCTCCATTAGTTATTCCATTAGTTATTCCATAGTCTATTCCATAAGCTCCATTAGTTATTCCATAGTCTATTCCATAAGCTCCATTAGTTATTCCATAGTCTATTCCATAATATCCATTAGTTATTCCATAGTCTATTCCATAAGCTCCATTAGTCATTCCATAGTCTATTCCATAAGCTCCATTAGTTATTCCATAATATCCATTAGTTATTCCATAGTCTATTCCATAAGCTCCATTAGTTATTCCATAGTCTATTCCATAAACTCCATTAGTTATTCCATAGTCTATTCCATAAGCTCCATTAATTATTCCATTGTCCATTCCATAAGCTCCATTAGTCATTCCATAGTCTATTCCATAAGCTCCATTAGTTATTCCATAATATCCATTAGTTATTCCATAGTCTATTCCATAAGCTCCATTAGTTATTCTATAGTCTATTCCATAAACTCCATTAGTTATTCCATAGTCTATTCCATAAGCTCCATTAGTTATTCCATAGTCTATTCCATAAGCTCCATTAATTATTCCATTGTCCATTCCATAAGCTCCATTAGTCATTCCATAGTCTATTCCATAAGCTCCATTAGTTATTCCATAATATCCATTAGTTATTCCATAGTCTATTCCATAAGCTCCATTAGTTATTCCATAGTCTATTCCATAAGCTCCATTAGTTATTTCATAGTCTATTCCATAAGCTCCATTAATTATTCCATTGTCCATTCCATAAGCTCCATTAGCCATTCCATAGTCTATTCCATAAGCTCCATTAGTTATTCCATAATATCCATTAGTTATTCCATAGTCTATTCCATAAGCTCCATTAGTTATTCCATAGTCTATTCCATAAGCTCCATTAGTTATTCCATAGTCTATTCCATAAACTCCATTAGTTATTCCATAGTCTATTCCATAA
>OZ038315.1:37429398-37496614 GCA_964035775.1 Osedax frankpressi | reverse complement strand
CCCTTCCCCCTTCCCCCTTCCCCCTCCAATACATACATTACTTTATTTATAAATTCAAGTTATTATTTATAAACATAAGTTATAAACATAAATCAAACTAACCTTATCTACATATTATTAAGTTCGTAAATAATATGATTAATTAACATTACGATATTAAATATTAATAATTAACTTTACAGCTCCTAAAATTATGTTTAATATAATCATTACTAACATGTGTTGTCCGATGTAATTATATGCTGCGTTGTCCGATGCAATTATATGCTGCGTTGTCCGATGCAATTATATGCTGCGTTGTCCGATGCAATTATATGATGCGTTGTCCGATGTAATTATATGCCGTGTAATCCAATTCAATTAACTGTCTAATTAATTTTAAAATACAATTATATATCTACCCTATTCGCTGCAATTAACTATCTAATTAATGCTAATATACAACTACATAAATACGTTATACACTGAATTTAAATATCTAATTACCGATAAGTAAAACCTATTAAAATATTTAAAAAACAAATTAATTAGACGCCATTGATTAATATTTACAATAATAACAAACGGGGTGTTTTTTTGTTAAATCAAGGAATTATTAATTTTTATATATTCGATAGGTAATTTTATAATAATAAACCTATAATAAACATAGATTTATATTAAAATATCATAAAATAATTTATATATTATATTAATATTATATTATATTAATTTATTTATTTTATATATTTGGTATATTCTATTATTCCGATATATTGTAATTTTGTTATAAATATTGATTATTTAATAATATAATAAATAATTATAATATTTTAATTATGTTCGTAATTATACATAATTATAATTACAATATACAAATATTACATGTTTGACCTAAACTAGCTTAAACTCATTATATTTATACAATACTAAAATGTATTTAAATAACATTTTTAGATTAAATAAATATAATTAGAGTTATACAAAAAAAACAATTATAAAAATATTGAACTATAAAATTGATAACTACAGAGTTCATCCCGATGTTAGCCTACGTAAGGTGATTATTAATCATCACCCCGCCGAACAAACATAGGTGGTGTGGAATAATCTAATACGTATGCTATTTTAGACGATATACCTAATCCTTAGTAATTCTATATTTAAAAATAAATTATATAACTTGTGGTATTTTTTCATTTTTATTTTTATTACCCAACGTATACTTTGTATTGCGATAACCGATGAACATTATTGCCTATAGCCAATAGCATTATTATCTACAAATTCGTATTTATTTTTATGTTACCATGTTTAATTACATTTAATTACATTAAACAAGTACGATGTACACGACACCGGAAAAATATGATACAATGTTAAGATGATATATATTGCCAGATCGATATGGGGTCGTCGGATATAGGCCATATATTACGGGATTACCCAGTCAATAAAATGGTGTGTACGCGTGTCTTATATAAAAATTGTTACAAATCATTATCGGAAACTTTCATATAATTTTATATAACAAAAAAAACTCTAACTCTGGGGTTGGGTTTGGGTTACTCTAACTTCGGTTTTAATTTCCAGTGATACTGTAAATAATATTGTTTGAAATTAATACATTTTATAGCATATAATGTGAATATATTATCAGTTTAGTGATTTCTCTTTTCTAAAGTTATAACTACATTTTCGGATTGCGGTTTATAATAGTTATTATAGTATATACCGTATCCTTATTTAATGATTTTATTGATTAATAGGTATTGTTTCTTACTCTCTCTACTTAACAATTTACGAGTGTAATAATAGTTTCATATGTAAATACATTTTATTACAAATTAAAATATTTAAAAAATGCAATTTATAAAATGTATGCATATTATTTATATACAATTTTAGTATCATATATATATAGAATATTCTCTTGGAATTATCAATAATCTAACCAAATTTACGAAATGCTAATTTCAAATTATTCTTAAGTATATAAATATAAATTAGTTAATTATTTTACTTTAATTAAAATCTATCATAATTCATAAATAAGGTATAAATAAGTATTGTATATAATATCTATGCATTAACTATACATTATTAAATATATAATCTAAAATATATTTTAAATTGAATATAATTTGAGAATGAACCATCAAATCTATTTTTTAATAACTTCATATTTCATTTTAAAAGATTTATAATACTAGAGTTACATGCTGCAGTTATATGATGTACCTTCCCCAGTTAAATACTTATTATAATCAAACAGGTTAATATAACAATAGCAAATATTACTTTGGATGAAATATCGATGTCTCTTAAACAGATTAATATATGTATTGTCATATATATAATATCACTAACTCTATTAGTAATAACAATTTATTTTATTAATAATATTTTTCACATATATATCTGAATGATTACTTACCATATTTAAAAAATTAATCTATGAAATTAAAATTCTTTGTCATGTGAAATGTTATTAAAAAAACTAATAAATCACTATAGTGAACGATACTTCATATGTATATAGTCAAATGTATATACTTCATATGTAAATTATAGAACAGAGGGATAGGGATATTGTGAGGCAGAGAACATAAATATTTAATAGATACGTATATTTTCATTTATATAAATAAATTTATTCTAAATAGCCAATTTTATTGATATATTTAATATTTATAAATGAGTATATTAAAAATATATTAGTTAATTTAAAGTTATAAATATTATACTAATAATTATAACCAAGATACTCGCTGGTACCAAATATATCATGAATTGTTACGATTTGCTGGTTGTCTTACGTAGCTTCTTCGATGACATTTAAAATAAATATCATATTTACTTATAAAGTTTTTAAAAAGTAATCTAAATAAACAATGACTTTGCTAGTATAATCCATACAATCAGTCTTTTTTAGTAGAATATTAAGACCACGGGATGATGAAAACATGAGACGGAATACGAACATTGAAATCCATTACATATTGTACTCAATTATTACCGATATATATATATACGATATGCGTCATGATTATAAGTTGTTTATTTCCTTGTATATATATATATATATACATTTTATCCAGGTGGGCATTAATACAATCAAAAAATACATAGGTCCAGGGAACTATTTTGTAGCTAAATATTGATAAATTAGTGCTAGTAAGAAATTACTTACTTTATATAATTCAGTTAAAGTCATTTATTTCATGATATATATGTTTACTACTTGTTATAGGTTTGGGTCCTCCTTTACATAACTATTGTTAATAATAGTCAATAACCTACTGTGCAATTTCTATTAAAAATAATGGGATAATTCACTTCTCGATTAAACTATATAACTAGTATTCTGTCCATATTTACAGTAATCTAATAAATGTACATTTTCTATATGAATGTATCCATTTAATACTTAATTAGTTATAATATTAATTGCAATAAATTATAATTAATCTAATAAAGACAAAAGAATATATAACATATGTATTTAATTTAAGTCACAATTTTTAAAAATTTTAATAAATATATAATTGTTATCTCCATACCAATCGCATCTTGAGCATGTTTATATATAATATAAAGTAAATATTATATTAATATCCAAGGTAAATCATAATAATATAGGGTAAAGCAATACTGATTTTTAGAATAATATATTATCTGATGGATTGTTGTGACTAAAATTTACATCATTATAATATTATGAAAGTAAATCATTTATGTAATGTTGTTATTTCTCTAAAAATCGCAATGCATCTAAAACAGCATTCTTATTAACTATTATATCTTTCAGCCATTTCTCCAGGTATTTGATTTTGATTGTTTGTCCACAGCTGACAATAGACTTTGATTGAAAAATTCTATAAATTATTATTATAAATTAGTAAGTTAATATACAAAAACTAATATATTTTCTCAAAAATTAATATTGTAGACTAATAAAATATTTAGAAGTAAATTATATTATTTCGAAATATTATAATTTAATATTAAATATTTTATAAGAATAAATTTTTTATTATAAGTACTATATAATTCTATTAGATATATTGTTGATATTTAAGTAAGCGCTACTGTTGAGAAAATTAATTAAAATATGTAAATAATAAATTTAAGAGAATACTAAATTAAAAATATTGATATACATTTATAGATTAATATTAACGAAATATAATTTATTAATTGATTTCATGATTTATACAACATTATAATGGATGGCTATTATTAATCACTTTTATTAGATAGGGAATTATATATTCTTTAAAAAATCTTTAGTATTATTATAATCTATAGATATGTAGATGATCTTGTGTTTAATTGATGAACACTTGAAGGTGAAGTATACATGAGCTGTTTTATGATTTACTGGAGTGCTCCGGGTAGGCATGGACCACATAACTTTGAATATGTACTTGTTAAAGAATTGATCGGCATTGCTGCTAGATGTATGTTCTATTCAATAGAGCCATGAGCCCTGTAAAACCAGGCGACCTGAGTAGATCAAATGTTTTTTAGGTTCATATACAATATATAATATGAGGTTATATATTATGTTAGATATAGCAATAGTACATTTAATTCTAAAAGTATGAATTTTAGAAATATACAGGTGAATACTATAATTTTAATATAAATATAACAAACGAAATCAATATATTATTAGGTTTATTATCGAGATATAATCCTAAATGTCTACTTTATTCAATTGATAAAATAAATATATTAATATAAACCTTTTGTTAACATTAGTATATTTAACTTGATAATCTGAGAAAACTAATATTTATAATTTTTCTGTAAGAAAATAATGTACTTATATTTCTTTTCTAGTTCTGGTAGTAAATGTTCTTAAAGCAATGATTTTAATTTTCAAATAATATATACCTACCATCTCTGTGGACTGCTTAAAAGGATTATCCTATATTTAGATATGTTCTGATTTTAGGTACTCCAACTAAACTGTATAGTTTCAGCTAGTTACTTTATTATTTACAATCATTTATACTATGCGATAAAATTTCAAATATAAATATATTTATTTTCTTATAATTTGTAATTTGATAATTTAATCTATATTCGATATATTGGTCTATGGCATAACCATGGCTAATTAGTTACTGTATACATTATGATATATATTCGTATTCGTAAAAGGTTATCAAACTGTCTAGATTTCAATAATATAAATTGATAGTATAAATGATATATATAACCTCATTAGTGCTACTGATATACTTCCTAATACCAAAAACAAACTGAAAATAATATAACAAATATATATTCTAGCAACAAAATTCCTAATATTATATCATCTATTGTAACCGCTAATATACTAACTATAATACCGATAACCATAATTTACTACCTTCATATATATTATGCCATTAACTTATTCTTTAAATATATGAATATTACTTATATGCATATTAATTATGTCTCCGATAATAAGTTCAAAATTAAATAGCTATTTGAATTGCATTCAAAAATATGACAATTAATTATATATTACTCATCGCAAATAAAAAATACTGAATATAATAAATAAACTCTAAATTTTTCCCATAAATAAATAAATATACGAGACAATGTAAATAAACACATAATCAGATTAAATACTTATAAATTACTTTCTGACATGACCAGAATTATTGAACGTATAACCATTAAACATACATTTATTAACTAAATTTTATTTTATAAAATATATAACCACTATCGCTAAAGATGAACCATATCTCAATTTTATCTCGATAAGACTACTGCTCCCCACCACTTGTAAATTTGACTAAAAACAATTACACCAATTTAAACATATAAAATCAATAATCAGACTATCCTTCAAAAACAAAAGAATTGACAATCCCTTACACAGAAGTCTCTTACAATTCGTACACTCTTCTATATATAATAAAACTCCTTTATACTTATTTAACAAGCTTAGTTAATAAAGTAAAGTTAGAAGGAGACATCAAATACTTACAACAAACAATTACTGACACTACTTACATTTGTGGCAAGATCTTTCAAAACATTCCTCCAAACATAAAGAATAATCTACCAGTTAAACTAAAAGCTAATAATAATTTTAATATGTTTAAAAATCATATACTTAACATTCCTACCATATATTGCATAACACCACATCATTAATTATAATTATACTATATCTTTTTTCTTAGTTTTCCCTTATTGTAATACCACATGTTCGAGAATAGTATTTTCTAATATATACACTGTATATAATTACTTCATCGTCGTTATAATATTGGTTACTTATAAAAATACCACGTCTACCTTAATAATTTAATAACAAGAATATATCTACGTAGAATTTTGATTAAAATAATTGACCAACATAGAACTTCTGATAATAATTGATCTATTTTGACATTATTATAGTACTAATTAAATTATAGTATCATTTGATAACACTCACAATGTGATCTTAACATTGTGCTAATACTATAATATTTAATATCTTGATGTAATGAGCTAACCGGTCATAGGCTCTTTGGATTGTGAATTCTTCGATGGTCATCCATTCAATATTTTATATTTCCGTATTACTGATCACCACCCGAAATTCAGCAATATTTTTAGATCGTCATCTTTTAGCACATTTCGTGGTTTGATCTCTTATTAGCTGAATAGGATTGCTGGCGAATATATATTGGATTAAGGTATTTAATGGTATTTACTATTATTGTTTAATAGTTATTCTAAATTTATTTATAGGGACCGATATTATTGTATTGCCAATAATAATATATTATATTTTATAATATTGAATAGTAATTATTATTATTTAAATAATTTTGTTTAGAATTCATTTTACAAACTAGAAAATAAATATTGATTACGATACTATCATAAATGAAATACCTCAAATTGAGTTTATTATGCTTACAAACTTGCTCATCTTTGAGATGTTTTGTGGAACTTTGAATAACGACTATTTCTTTTGCATCGATAACATAAAACTTTCAGATACCTTTATATATTATAATAGCTATTGATAATAATCGAGCACTAATATAAATTGCTGTATATATCATTTTTACAGTAATGATTTATATATGCAGTTTAATAATTATTAGTAGTGAAACCATATTTCGCATTTAATACTATATTATTTCTTTTAGATTAACATTTTATTTTAATACAATATGTTACATAAATATTTACATACACTTACATTCCACTATGAATAGCTATTTCTAAGAAACTCATTAATGAATTATTTACGAACCATTATTACTTCTTTATTATTTATATTTAGTAGTATTAATTAATAATCAATAGTTTATTCATTTAAGCTCTCGATATATATCTATTATTTCTTCTTAGTTCCACTATTAGAATTTAATTATATCAACCTTATTAATCCCATAAATTATCTGTTAGCTATCTTACTTATAATTGAGTTGGTACTTTAAGTTCCCTATATATATATTAAAACAATAATAAGTAAAATATATATCTCAGCGGTTCTAACCTCGCTAGTATCGTAGGTGATGTCTTTACGGTTTCTTTACCATTTCTCACCATTCTTAACGTTACCTCTTTTCATATCAGTTAACGACTCAGGCAAGTCTTCTACCGATTTTGATCTTACCGAGTCGAGTTCTGACTACATGTTGGTTAAATTACATATAGTGTAAATTGGTGCAAAGAATTATTTTATTGATTTTTTTAATTATTATTTTATCTTGAACAATGATGAATTCATAAATTATAAAACAAATATTAAATTTAAATAATTGAAATAAAATTATTTCATGGACAAGAATTTCGTGAATGGTTTGATCGCGTATTAGTTGAATGATGGCTGGTGAATATATATTGGATTAAGGTCAAACAAAATAATATAATATAATATACTAACAGGTATACTTGTATCAGATCCTGTAGAATCATCGGAACTTTCCAAATTCATGAAAATATCTAATGCTTGCAATGAAGTATATCGTCTTTCGGCCATTTTAAAAACAATTGAATATACGCTTTGACGCTCATTATATTTATAGTTATCTCAAAAAGTAGAACGGCAAATGCTTTATACCAAATTTGAAATTTATTTAGTATATAATTGTGTTTAATATACTGTAAATATTATTAATTTTGATCAAATATGTTTTGAAATATAACCAATTAAATATTCTTATTAATTATTTATTTTAAAATTATTTTTGAAAAATTTGTGTATTGTAAAAACTAATTTTATACATTATTATACATTATACTATTTATCATAACGTATTAAAACTTTTAGATTCTAATTAAGTTGTTATATTTGTAAACAATGGATTCAAAATATTAGAATTTAACATATTATAAATTGTAAGAAAACACTATTATTAATATAACACAAGCGCAAGACATTGCGAATGCAATCAATAATTAAACTATTCATTTCTGCGTATAAATTTATATATATTACAAATCTGAGGATGTATATAATGTATTTAATAAAATAATTTACGCGAACCAAATATGAAATCGATATAATATAACATATTTACGACATAAATAAAATGATATGATATGCTCGTTATATTATACGATGAACATTAAATTTATTTAAATTTATTTTTAAAAAAACATATATATATATATAAATCTATATATACCAATCGAAAAACTTAAATGCAAATATTCTAATTATAGTATATGAGCATTCCCTAGCATCAAATTTAATACATTTATTTTAAAAAACCCACTCGGAAGCATGCCCATACGCAGTACGATTACATATTAACACGCTAACGATTATATATTTAGTTAATTAGTGTAGTTGGGTAGCCGTAATTTGATTATTAGTGATAAAGTATAGCAGCGCAATCAGTCAAACCCATAACCAAATCTATAACTAATCCCAAACCTAAATGCGAATATAATTATCGAATAATTATTTTGGCATCGCATTTATTTTAATATCTTAAAAAAACTCGTTATATTATGCTCGTTATATTATACGATCGTATAACGAAATAGCATCTGATCCAGTTCAAACATTAAAATGTATTCAAGTATATAATAGCCTATACCTTTCTATATACGCATATAGAGATCCCGAAAGCGAAATGATTCATTGAAATGCGTGGATCATAGATTAACTTGATTTATTCTACATTAAAATTACACTAAATAATAAATAAAAATAGATTTAAATAAATTTATTTAAAATTTAAATTTATTGTACCAACATTAATCATTACACTACCCCTCCCCCTCCCCGTGCCCCTCTTAGTTCTTTTATTTTTCTTCCTATTGGAATATTGAAAATATAATATTGAATTATAATATACAAAAATTTAATTATTTTTTTACTATACGAACTCAGTTTTTAGTTATTTGATATATGTATATAAATTAAGGGTTTAGTTGTTATACGAAATATATATATATATATATTATTAAAACTAACTTCCAAATGTTAGTCTTTAATTTACTGCATAGTAATTAAAAGATATATTAATATTTATATTGTTAAATAAAATTGTATAAATAAAATAAGATATATAAATATGAATATGTAGTCTAATAATTATTATTTTAAATAATATTTAATTAAAACTAAGATAATGTACGAAATTATGTATAATTGAAATAACTAACTTGTCCTTAGGGATTCCATGTTTCTGTGTTAATTAAAAAATGTATTAATCTTTATATTCTATAATAAAATAGTATAATAAAATGTCGAGGTAGTTAATAATAATTTAAATATATTTAAATAACAAACTGAGAGAAGTCAGAAATTTTTATAATTGAATACGAAATTAATAAGTTTAAAATTATTCGTACTCTATAGTAATTAAAAGATTAATATTTATTAATATTTAAATTTAACATATATTTTAACTAAAACTAAGATGATGTATAATTGAAATATCTAACTTATTGGTTGAGGTCGATTGTTTCATCTGCATAGTAATTAAAAATGTATTAATATTTATATTCTATAATAAAATAGTATAAATAAAATAGTTAATAATTTAATATATTTAAACAAACAAACTGAAAGAAGTCTGACATTTTTATAATAAATGAATACGAAATTAATGAGTTAAAAATTCTTCGTACTCTATAGTAATTAAAAGATGTATTAATATTTAAATTAATATAATATTTAAACTAAGACTAAGATGATGTACGAAATTATGTATAATTGAAATAACTAACTCGACGTCGGAAAATGATTGTATGTTTCTGTATGTTAATTAAAAGTTTTATCATTATTTATATTCTATAATAAAATAGTATAAATAAAACACATATATAAATGTGAATATGTAATCTGTTAGTTAATAATTAAATATATTTAAAATATAATAATGAATTATAATATACAAAAATTAAATTATTTTTTTACTATACGAACTCAGTTTTTAGTTATTTGATATATGTATATAAATTAATGGTTTAGTTGTTATACAAAATATATATATATATATATATATTATTAAAACTAACTTCCAAATGTTAGTCTTTAATTTACTGCATAGTAATTAAAAGATATATTAATATTTATATTGTTAAATAAAATAGTATAAATAAAATAAGATATATAAATATGAATATGTAGTATAGTAATAATTATTATTTTAAATAATAATTAATTAAAACTAAGATAATGTACGAAATTATGTATAATTGCAATAACTAACTTATCCTTAGGGACGGATTCAATGTTTCTGTGTTAATTAAAAAATGTATTAATCTGTATATTCTATAATAAAATAGTATAATAAAATGTCGAGTTAGTCAATAATTAAATATATTTAAATAACAAACTGAGAGAAGTCAGAAATTTTTATAAATGAATACGAAATTAATAAGTTAAAAATTCTTCGTACTCTATAGTAATTAAAAAGTGTATTAATATTTAAATTTAAATAATATTTTAACTAAAACTAAGATGATGTATAATTGAAATATCTAACTTATTGGTTGAGGTAGATTGTTTCATTCTGCGTAGTAATTAAAAAATGTATTAATATTTATATTCTATAATAAAATAGTATAAATAAAATGTCGAGTTAGTTAATAATTTAATATATTTAAACAAACAAACTGAGAGAAGTCAGAAATTTTTATAAATGAATACGAAATTAATGAGTTAAAAATTCTTCGTACTCTATAGTAATTAAAAGATGTATTAATATTTAAATTTAAATAATATTTTTACTAAAACTAAGATGATGTACGAAATTATGTATAATTGAAATAACTAACTCGACTAACTAGATCGGAAAATGATTGTACGTTTCTGTATGTTAATTAAAAGTGTTATCATTATTTATATTCTATAATAAAATAGTATAAATAAAACACATATATAAATGTGAATATGTAATCTGTTAGTTAATAATTAAATATATTTAAATACCAAACCGAGAGAAGTCAGAAATTTTTATAAATGTATACGAAATTAATAAGTTAAAAATTCTTCGTACTCTTTCATTTAATTTTATAATTTACATTATATATCTACGATATTATTTAAAATATCATATGTTCAAACAACATAATAGTTGATCGAATATTCCTAGATTTTACATGAATTATATTTCTATATATTCTCATATATTAAATGAACTATAGTCTATGATAAATGATTATTTCTTGTTTAGAAGAGTACACAAATAATTATAAGTAAAATCTACTGTGACATATGTCATTTGGCACATTACTTGTATAATGGCATGACTGGATAATTTACAAATATTTAGGGGATTTATATAATTCCTACTAATATCAAAATCCAAGGGGTTTCACTCCACTATCTCGCAATGCAAATATAGCGAATGTAAACAAACCCGCGTTTTGTTAAACAACCGCCATTGTTGATAGTTTTTTAATTCATAGATATATAAATTTCATTATTATAAATACTTATTATATATATATATAATCAAAATACTACATTCATAAATAATATTTTATATAAATAATTGATAAATACACTTATACAATGTATATATTATAAATATACATTGTATAAGTGTATTTATTACAATGTATATATTGTAACTATTTAATTTTTATTTATATAAATGAATAAAACTTGTATTGTGATTTTGTTTTATTAGCACATGTATATAAATTAATAAAATATAAATAAACATCATGCTATATATAATGTATAAAAAAATAGTATACACATATATGACTTTAATTTAATACATGCTTTAATTTTAATAATTTTCAACATTTACGGATACCTTTCTTATTAAAGGTAATTGACATATCATGATTTTCTTTTGATAGAATTGATTTAAATCGTATATGTACAAATAAATTAATAATAAAATCATTAATAAACGGATTAATAGTATTACAATTTTTACAGAAATTAAATAATATGTCGTAATAATACGCTTAAATAATTGACGAACATTACAAAGATGAAGTATAGAGTAGATATATTTAGAAAAGTAATATTCTAACTGCTTTATATATGCAATAAATGAATTTGTTGGTGATATTCTATTGTTTATATTTTTAGATTTATCCATTATATAAAGAAAATTGCTTGAAAATTCGGTTTTTACATTATTGCATATTAATTTAAAACAGTCAGAATAATGAAAATGTTTACAAAACTTTACGACGATATCAATACAAAGAGCTATAAGTGCATTATTCTCTAATAAAGGGTTAATAACACCATTAATAGGTATAACATCATCGGTGGTTAATAAAGTACACTTATTAGTAGGTACATGCACTAAAGATTGAAATTGGTTTAGCTTAATTAAAAAATCACCTGCTTCCATACTACAATTACTACCACGTACCTTTGCAAATATTGACTCTATACTTACCTTTCTATATTCCGACATAAACTCAAAGACTGATGGATTATCACGATTTCCTTCACCATGCCTCATTCTTGAAAAGAAATTCTTAACATTATCTTGATTGCAGTTTTTAAGGTATAATTTACTAATGGAATAATGTGATCTTAAATGATCGAATAAAAGAGCACATTATTCCATTAGTAAATTATACCTTAAAAACTGCAATCAAGATAATGCTGAGAACTTCTTTTCAAGAATGAGGCATGGTTGAGTAAATCGTGATAATCCATCATGCTTTGAGTTTATGTCGGAATATAGAAAGGTAAGTATAGAGTCAATATTTGCAAAGGTATGTGGTAGTAATTGTAGTACGGATGCAGGTGATTTTTTAATTAAGCTAAAACAATTTCAATCTTTAGTGCATGTACCTACTAATAAGTGTACTTTATTCTACTTTAGTCTTCTTCTTCACCAGCTGTATCCGTTGATGAATCAGTATTCTTTTCTTCTACTGCAATTAAAATTAAATTTTGTTTTAGTATAGTTATTAAAATATTATTATTTATTTATATTACTATAGTAACAAAACACTAATTAACTTTTTCTTTTTTTTTGGAACATCGATTAGTGTTGGTAAGGCATTATAAACGTTTCCTATGTAATTTATATATAAATTATAAACCTATCAATAGTATTATATTGATTATCAGCAAAGTGCCTTCCACATATCCTCCGATTATATACTGAATCAATACCTTTTTTATTCTTTCAGTAAGTTCATTATTTCGTGTATAAATAGCCCATTTCTTTCTCCTATATATTTGATTAGAATATAGAATATATATATATATATATATATATTGGTAAATGTATATTATAGAATAAGAAAACATATATTATGTATATGTTAAATAAAACAATAAAATTTCAATAATTTTATAAATATTTTATTTTAATAATATTAATACTTACTGATCGTGATCTGCAGAAAATTTGTGGAAAGGGTATTCATTATTAAATGAGTATTCATTGCAATTGATTGCAGAACACCTACTACCTTTTTTAATTGACATATTGATAATATTCTAGAATATATAACAATTATTCAACTTAAAAAAATCAACAATGGCGGATTTGATCACACGACCCTCAATTTTTCATAACATTACGAATTCTCAAAATCAGCTGAGTGAAACCCCTTAGATCAAAATCATTTAATTAGTAAATGACATAACAAATATCACAACTATCTTGATATGTTATAAATGACACAATACAGAGTATAATTAAAGTGATACATATAAAGTAGGATTAGATTATACTATATATTGATTAAAATGTATGCAAATATACTGTTTATAACTACAATATATTATAATAATTAATTGTTATAGTAGATATATATTATATAATGCAATATTCATTCTTTGGAAATACAATATGTATATTCATTAATATGTCAACTCTTAGTACCTGTAATAACAAATAAAACCATATATAACAAATAAAACCATTGTTAATATATAATACATGATTTAATTAACAAATTTTTAATTAGTAATAAATGAATAAAAGAATAAATTTAAATAACCTTGAATAATAGTAGAAAGCTATTAATATTAAATAATAGTAGAAAGCTATAATATATAAATATATAATATTATTATTATATACTATTATTATTTAATTAGTTTACTTATTTAGATACGTATATAAATATGTTGAAATACAAAATATATATATATATATATATATATTACATAGTAATATTTCAAGTATTTATATAGCCTATATATTTCTATATTATATTATATGTTATATAATAAATATAAACCCTTCTTTAATATTAATGAAGTATAGAGCAATTAATATATCCTATATCGTGGGGGCTATGCTATGGTAGTATATTAATATAGTATATATGCTAGGAGTTAGAGTATCTATAGTATTTCTGTCTAGTGCCATTAAAATATCATATTGTCATGATATATAAGTACTTTATAGTACATCAATTTAAATTCAATTTGCGTTTTCGCTTTCGAGCTATAGAGTATCGCCTATAACTTCATATATACGTATATTCGAGTGGGCTTTAATCGCCGAGAAACCAACATGTTCATTAAATCATGTAAATATATTTTAAAATACATGTTGTAATTTCGTATTTAATAATATAATGATATATAAAGCTATGTAAAGCTATATAATGCTATATATTAAATATACAATATATAACTATATTATATTGTTACCTAAATAGTTTACATTTATATATATTGTTAAATATACTGACTATATATAATTTATAGTATAATTATATTCATACAAAATAAACTAAAATTCTTTAAATTTACAATATTTATAATAATTTAAAATACAATTGCTACTATTGATACTATTTATTACATCAATAGTTATATCTACTATTAATGTATCAGCTAAGGAGGAAATATATATATGAATTACTATATAGATATCGAATATTTCGTGATATAGGAAAATATTATCAAAGTGCAGTAATTTCTGGATATAAAAAGATAAATACTATCAATAGTATAGATATGTGTAATAATGTATAGTATAAATTGATAATAAACGATTAATATCACTAAATAATAGTCTCTAGGTTTTAGTGTAAACAAAATGATATACTTCATCTAAAGTGATATATTTCATGGTTTCGAAGTTTGCATATTAATATTAATATACTACTATATCAATATTTATATAGTGAGTTGTGCTTATTAACTACTTATTAACTTACATATTAAATTTAAATAAATAAATAAATATTAAAAGTTAAAATATAATATAAATTAAATATATATATCATTAAAAACTAACTTATCTATAGTGATAGACATCGTTATTCTGTATAGTAAATAAAAGTTAAATTAAAATTTAAATAATTTATAGTTGAGTTAATTAATAATTAAATAATTAGTTTAACGGATTAATAAAATTTAAATGAACCTTGCGAGGTGATAAGTATCGATAAACGGATATGAAATAAATAATCATAGTTGTTTAAATAACTAAAACAATCCTATTGGTCCGTATTGATAATTTAAACAAACCACGCCCAAATTAAATCGTAAGTCATATAAGTCACATAAGTTTTTAGTTTTTTTTAGAAATCGATCATTTTAATAATTTTGAATTGCTATCTTATAGATTTAAGGGCGAGAATTCCGAATAAGTATCCACATTTTAATAATCTATTCGGTGGCTTCCGTAATGACCGAGCAACGAATATATTCTTGGAAACAAATTGTAAATCACGTGTCGTAATTATTGACAATATAATAATAGAAAGCTATATAACTATACTATATAATATTGTTAGCTACTTATATACGTATATCATAGTAATCAAATCTAACGCAATTCAAATATACTGTATTTTGTAATATATCCTTAATACTAATGCGATTGTATAGAATCGTAAATGACATAACAAATATTGCAACTATCTTTATATGTTATAAATAATTGACACAATACAGAGTATAATTAAAGTGATTTCTAAATATACATATTATTTATTTTAACGTTGATTTGTTCTCCATATATATCTATATAATGTACATTATATATATACGATATCTAAAATATCATATGTTCAAACAACATAAAATAGTTGATCGAATATGCCTACATTATACGTGAATTATATTTCTATATATTCTCATATATTAAATGAACTATAGTCTATGGTAAATGATTATTCTTGTTTAGTAGATCACACAAATAAGTATAAGTAAAATCTACTGTGAACGGCAGTCAAGTGACATATGTCATTTGGAACATTGCTTGTATAATGACATGACTGGATATTTTACAAATATTTAGGGGGTTTATAAAATTATAAGTAAAATCTACCAATAAAATCTGCACTTGCCGACGGTCAATGACCATTCAGTGAACGGCGGACAAGTGACATATGTCATTTGGCACATTACTTGTATAATGACATGACTGGATAATTTACAAATATTTAGGGGGTTTATATAATTCCTACTAATATCAAAATCATTTAATTAGTAAATGACATAACAAATATTGTAACTATCTTGATATGACACAATACAGAGTATAATTAAAATGATTTCTAAATATACATATAAAGTAGGATTATATTGTACTATATATAATATATACTATATATTGATTAAAATATGCAAATATATGCAAATATATGCAATATACTGTATATAAGTATGCACATATACTGTTTATAACTACAATATATTATAATAATTCATTGTTATAATAATTAATTGTTAAAGTAGATATATATTATATAATACAATATTCATTCTTTGGAAATACAATATGTATATTCATTAATATGTCCACTATTACTCTTAGTACATGTAATAACAAATATAACAAATAAAACAAATAAAACAAATATAGAAATTAAAATATATAATACTATTTTTAAACGTGTGTTATTTCGTATCTGATAATAGAATGATATATAAAGCTATATATCGTATAAAGCTGATATATCGTGTGTTATTGTTAAACGTTGTTATTTCGTATCTGATAATAGAATGATATATAAAGCTATGTGTACAAATGATACAATATATAATCTATATAATATCATTACTTATTTATATACGTATATAAATGTGTAAATAGAAAATATATTTAATAAATATATTCATAAATATTATTTATGTATTACATTGTAATATTTCAGTATTTATATAGAAAGCGTGGCTAATATATTATATATAAACCAAACCCAAACTCAAACATAATTATAGTATATGAGCATAATCCGACATCAAATTTATATCATTTATTTAACCGATGAGGGAGAAGGAATGGGAATGCAAATAAATTCATTAATTAGATCGAAATAATGTATTATTAATATTATTAATATACTAATTGTTAATTAATATACGTGAATATATAATACATAATTTAGAAAAAACCGAATTGAACTAATACGATAACAATAAAAATATGAATCGTTATAAATGAAAAGGATAATAGATGTATATCATAATAGATAATATCAATGTAGTTTATATGAAAATCAGTGATGAAACTAAATAATAATACCTCCGTTCTTATGTATAAGAGACATTAAAATTATAGAATCGCCACAAACTTACCACACAGGCACCTTTTTGCAAAGGATTTTATGTTTTTTAGAAGAATTTCACGGAAAGATAACTCAATCACTTTGTGCATACGAACTCGATATCTCGTACGTCATCGCTGGGAGCGGACACTAAGCTAGAATGAGTTTTCACTCGAATTCATAGACCGAGGATAGTGGATTAATAGCAAAAACTTGAGTCATCGATACGGGGTGTACCAATAATCGACTGAAGTCGATAATGTTTGCCAAATAACTTAAAGCCAAATAACGGATGAGAATTACCCTACCCCTACCCCTACCCCTACCACTATCCCTACCCCTACACCTCCCCCTCCAAATACATACATTACTTTATTTATAAATTCAAGTTATTATTTATAAACATAAGTTTGAATCAAACTAACCTTATCTACATATTATAAAGTTCGTAAATAATATAATTAATTAACAATTACGATATTAAATATTATTAATTAACTTTAAACCTCCCAAAATTATGTTTAATATAATCATTACTAACATGTGTTATCCGATGTAAGTATATGCTGCGTTGTCCGATGCAATTATATGATGTATTGTCCGATTTAATTATATGCTGTGTAATCAAACTCAATTAATTGTCTAATTAATTTAAAAATACAATTATATATCTACGCTATTCACTGCAATTAACTATCTAATGAATGATCATATACAACTATATACCTACGTTATACACTATATTTAACTATCTAATTACCGATAAGTAATACCTACTAAAATATAAAAAAACAAATTAATTAGACGCCATTGATTAATATTTACAATAATAAAAAAAGGGGTCTTTTTTGTTAAATCAAGGAATTATTAATATTCATATATTCGATAGGTAATTTTATAATTATAAACCTATAATAAACATAGATTTGGATTAAAATATCATCAAATAATGTAGATATTATATTAATTTATTTATTTTATATATTTGGTATATTCTATTATTCCGATATATTGTAATTTTGTTATAAATATTGATTATTTAATAATATAATAAATAATTATAATATTATAATTATGTTCGTAATTATACATAATTATAATTACAATATAAAATATTACATGTTTGACCTAAACTATCTTAAACTCATTATATTTATACAATACTAAAATGTATTTAAATAACATTTTTAGATTAAATAAATATAATTAGAGTTATACAAAAAAAAACAATTATGAAAATATTGAACTATAAAATTGATAACTACATAGTTCATCCCGATATTAGCCTATAGGCTACGTATACGTAAGGTGATTATTAATCATCACCCCGCCGAGCAAACATAGGTGGTGTGGAATAATCTAATACGTATGCTATTTTAGACGATATACCTAATCCTTAGTATTTCTATATTTAAAAATAAATTATATAACTTGTGGTATTTTTTCATTTTTATTTTTATTACCCAACGTATACTTTGTATTGCGATAACCGATGAACATTATTGCCTATAGTCAATAGCATTATTGTCTACAAATTCGTATTTATTTTTATGTTACCATGTTTAATTACATTAAACAAGTACGATGTACACGACACCGGAAATACATGATACAATGTTAAGATGACATATTTGAATTGCCAGATCGATATAGGGTTATCGGATACAGGCCCTATGTTACGGAGTTACCCAGTCACTAAAATGGTGTGCACGCGTGTCTTATATAAAAATTGTTACAAATCATTATCGGAAACTTTCATATAATTTTATATAAAAGAAACATCGATAATCGATTTGTTTATAGAATAGTTGTCAGTGTTATTATATTATTAATTGTTACCGTTACTCTAACTTCGGTTTTAATTGCCAGTGATACTGTAAATAATATTGTTTGAAATTAATACATTTTATAGCATATAATATAGTATATTTTATCATTTTAGTGATTTATCTTTTATAAATTTATAACTACATTTTCGGATTGCGATTTATAATAGTTATTATAGTATATACCGTATCCTTATTTAATGATTTTATTGATTAATATGTATTGTTTCTTACGTTCTCTACTTAACAATTTACAAGTGTAATAATAAACCTTATATATTTCCATAAGTTATCGAAAAATAATATAAATTAAAGGTATACATGAAGTATAGCTCATCTTTTATAACATATCATAATTGCAATATCTAAAATGAACACTATCATGTTAAACTATGTAGCTCACATGGAAACATCTGGTATATTGGATGTTTCTATATTGTGGGTGTATTAGTCTGGTTTTTTTTCCTGATTTGTCTGTAATTGTCTGTGTTAGTATATATATATATATGTATATGTATATGTATATGTGTATATATATATATATATATATATATATATAAATAATATATCTATATATTTATATATACATATTTATACATATTTATACATATTTATACTTATATATATATATAAGTCTAAATATGTTTATATAAATATATATATATATATATATATATATATATATATATACAACAACAATATATGTTATATACATATAGGCCTATATCTAGATACGTATCTATATTATACAGTTGATTAATTAAATGAGTCATTTTTATCAATCTCATTCGAGTCAGCTTTAATCGCCAAGAAACCAAAAGTGAACATTAAATCATGTATATATATATATTAAAACATGTATTATAATTTAAAATCTGATAATAGAATGATATATAAAGTTATGTTAAGTAATATAAAGCTATATATAAAAGATAAGCTATATACAATATATACTATATAACTATATATTATTAGTAATTGTATAGTTAGTATATATAATTATATATAATTAATATAAAATATACAATTTAATATATAATACATACGTATCTTATAAATACTTGATATATAGTATAACTATAATATAATATATAAATATGTATATAGGTATATATATATATATATATATTTATATATTATATTATAGTTATACTATATATCAAGTATTTATAAGATACGTATGTATTATATATTAAATTGTATATTTTATATTAATTATATATAATTATATATATACAATTACTATACAATTACTATACAATTAATTAATTATTTATATTTTTATAATAAAGTAATTCTAGTATTCTAATATTTATCATTTTATGTAATACAAGTATTTATTTATGAAATATTAATATAGATATAGTTATTACATATATTACATGTTACACATATGTTATATATGTAATACAAGTATTTATTTATAAACTATTACTATAAATATAGTTATAACATATATTATATATTATATATATGTTATATATGCGATACAATAATTTATTTATGAAATATTACTATAGATATAGTTATAATATATATTATATGTTATATATAGGTTATATATGTAATACAAGAATTTATTTATGAAATATTACTATAGATATAACATATATAATATGTTACATATAGGTTATATATGTAATACAAGTATTTATTCAGGAATTATTACTATCGATATAGTTATAACATATATTATAAGCTAAACCCTCACTCTTTTACTGACATTTAATTAAGATTAGATTGTCAATACAAATTGATTACTATAATTATGATATTAGTGCTTTACACATTTTGTTTATTTATAATTTTATATTATCAAGTAAATATTTAAAATATAAAACTGTCAATTATTATTAATAATTTAATATTATTGAATAAGAATAACTATAATTATGTTATAAAAAGCAATCATAATACAGTATATTATAAATTATACCATACTATGGTATAATTTACGTCTACATATATGTAGATATTCATAATATAATTGTATAGATAATAGTATTTAATATATTTAAAGAATTTAAATATTCAATATTTAATTATTTTATGATATATTAAAATACATTATCCATAATTATCTATATATTATTAATCTTGGATACTTGCTTATGTTTTATTATAAGCTAATATGTCAATTGATTATTTGCTATCATCATATATTATTATCAACCATTATAATGGAATAGTTTAAAACAGTCAATTATTATTAATAATTTAATATTATTGAATAAGAATAACTATAATTATGTTATAAAAAGCAATCATAATACAGTATATTATAAATTACTATGGTATAATTTATGTCTACATATATGTAGATAATCATAATATAATTGTATAGTTAATAGTATTTAATATATTTAAAGAATTTAAATATTCAATACTTAATTATTTTATGATATATTAAAATACAATATCCATAATTATCTATATATTATTAATCTTGGATACTTGTTTATGTTTTATTATAAGCTAATATGTCAATTGATTATTTGCTATCATCATATATTATTATCAACCATTATAATGGAATAGTTTAAATTTATTATATTCCATTTAAACATTCATACAATTTGTATTAATTATTATATTATTGAGATTATATATACTACCATATAAAATAAATTATAAAAATTAAATATAATATTATAAATGAAATATTAATACAATTTAAACATTCATACAATTTGTATCAATTATTATATTATTGAGATTATATATACTACCATATAAAATAAATTATAATAAAAAATATAATATTATAAATAAAATATGTCTATTGTCCAGATAGTTAAATTCTTCTGTTATCTAATGATTATTTTCAAACGTTGGTAATGAATTTTCTACTCATCTCAGTAATCATCATTAGTATAATTTTACTATACTATCTACCGTAGACATTGGTTAATAGAGTGTGATTAGATATAATTAGTGCCATGATATGCAATAAAGAGATGCACATTTACTGTTAATTACACTTAATTACACTAGATTATCTATTACAGATGTGAATACATTTAAAATCACTTGAAATGAATATAGCTTGTATATTGTATTCATATGCACATATATATATGTATATATATATATATATATATATATATATATATATATATATATATATATTAATGTGTGTGTATATATATATAACTATATATATTTATATGATTGTATTAATTAAAATAATATGAATAACATATTATAAATATAAGATGCATGGTTATGCGTGCAAGTTACATATATATAAATATATATATATTCTTTACTAAATACAATTTAGTATATATATTGTGATCTGGATAATTTAGTTCCATATAGATATGTTAATTATTTTAAATATCGTATATAATATCGTTTATATCATTTATAAATTAATTCGCTATATATAGTATTATAATGATAGCATCTCTATTATCATTTTAATCAAATGTGTATCATTTCCTTTTTATATCAACTTTTTTATTAAGATTGATGTTATATCCTATTGTTAAAAGCTATATATATATTAGTTTAAAACTGCTGAAAACTATATACTGAAAATAATATATATTATAAAGTGTTTACTATTACTCTAGAATTATAATATATATAGATAAATATTTTATTTAAAATAGGTAATAGTAATATCGTACTACTATATATATATATATATATATATATGCCGAAGTAGGTTTACAAAAAGTAGGATAGAGAATGAGAATAGCAGAATCAGAAGGATAGGAATAATATACGGTTTACACCAGGAAATAATATATTTCAGTTTAGTTTTTTTTGTTATAAAAAAAAGTTAAAACAATTTATTTACAACTTTCTAAGTATATTTAGATAAATATATTCATTATATATTTTATAATAATATTGAATTTTACATAAAGTAATTATCTAATATAATTTATTATAAGCAATAGTAATACTATTACTAATGTAATAAAATATATAATAACTATTGTATTATCATTTATTTAGGTAATATATTATCTATATATATATATATATATATATATATATGTGTGTGTTTTTACATATATTATATTACAATGTAATGTGATTCTAAAATGTGAGAATTGAATATTATCATACAAATAAAATCATTAGTAGTATTTTGTTTTAATTATATATACAATATTGTAAAATAATGATCAAGTGAAATATAATATTAAATAAATTTAATAAATTACTTATAGTTTTTTAAAATATATTAATAATAGTAAGCCAATATATACTAAATTGATATATCAAATAAATATGTATGTATTACATATACATAATATAAGTATTTGATTTATTATTCCCCTTAAGGGCCCAAACTCAAACCCAAACAACAATTATAGATCTAATTATAACCTATATTTTTGGATATATTTTAATATTTACTCGTTATTGATTTATTTAGTATTATGAATAATTATGATATCAGTGTTCTTATATATATTATTTTATATACTTGTATTCATTTGAATTATAATTTATTATTATTACTAATATTACGTAATCTTTGATATTATGAGAATATTATTCTCGAACTACTATTGGAGTGGAATAATTTAGATTTGTTGAACGATTTATGGTAAATATATTGCATATTATATTATCGCCGTTATAGATTTATCTATATATATATATATATATATATATATATATATATATATATATACTTATTATATACGATATAGGATTGAATAAGATATAAAAATGAAATTATATTAAATAATCTTAAATTGTTATTATATCGTGATCTTATATATATTATTTCTATATAATGGTAATAATTTGAATTAAAATGTATATATAATATTATGTATATATAAATAAATATATATAGATATATATAATATTATAAATCAATGTAAAATGAAACATTAAAAGGATCATGAGAAAATAGAGTAGGATAATCCTCTAAATGATCACTATATAGATGATTCGACGTAACTGATCAATAGGACAATACTCCTGTTGTAATCCTATATACATATAGGTATCCCTATAATATAAAATTAGGGATGCAATTTTTCTCATGTCTTTTCACTTATATATTTTCACTTAAATAAATATATATAATATTATAAATCAATATAAAATGAAACATTAAAATAGGATTATGAGAAAATAGAGTAGGATAATCCTCTAAATGATCACTATATAGATGATCAATCTATAGATGATTCGACGTAACTGATCAATATGACAATACTCCTGTTGTAGTCCTATTGAACCTGTTGAACCCCTATTCTGTATATTTTCATATATATTTATATTAATATATATATATATATATATATATAATATTGACATTATTCTCTCATACCTTCAAATGTACGTTAAATTGAATTTCTATACAAAAATAAAATATCACTATGAGAAACTATTATAAAACTACTAGTAATACAATAATATAAGATACATTAATACAAAGTAATAAAATAATATAAGATACAGTAATACATAGTGTATACTATGTAACATAAATATATATACAATATTGTAAATAAAACATTTGTTTTAATAGTATGTTAATAACATATTCATAAAATTGTCATAGTATATTTATTACATGTATATCATATATGTTATATATTTTATGGTAACAATTTTATAAAAAAATATTTAAAATTTACAATAACCATAGTTAATCAGATATATCATGATTATAATCATACTTATAGTACTTATAAGTACTAATATTATAAATGGATATAATAGATAACAATATTTGATGTAAATTAACATAGGTAAAACAATTTATCCTTGTTATGTATTGTCATTTACATTTAAATATGTTTTTAATAGTGATATCAAATATTTTTTAAATTGATATAAAAATTCAAAGCATTACAAGAGAGATTTGAACCTAGGATCATTAAAAATATTTAATTAGATATAATTCTACGCAATAAAGAAAATTTACAGCCCATTAACCTACACGACAAATGAGGTTATTGTAAATTTAAAAAAATATATATTTTATATAAATTTAATTACATATATTATTATTTCTATACAAAAATAAAATATTACAATATCACTATGGGAAACTATTATAAAACTATCTAGTAATAAAATAATATAAAATACATTAATATATAGTAATAAAATAATATAAGATACAGTAATACATAGTGTATACTATATAATATAAATATATATGCAATATTGTAAATAAAACATTTGTTTTAATAGTATGTTAATAACATGTTTATAAAATGTTCCTAGTATATTTATTACATATATAATTTTATATTTAACAATGCACATTATACATAACACGTGTTATATATTATATTATAAAGATTTTGTAAATAATATTTGATATAAAAAAATACTTTATAAACACCATAATTATTCAAATGTATCACGAAGTACTAATATTATGAATATTTATAATACTTAACAATAATTGGTGTAACTTAAAATAAGTCAAAATAAAATGCCCGTGTCCGAGCTAGTTATATTAAAGCTTTAATATAAGATGCTACCCCTATATATATACTATATACTGGCATTACTCATATTTATACATACGAGAATCCCCCCTAATATAATGCGACTTTAGAAAATCCCAGCAAGCGCGGAGCGCTAGCAACTATCCCTGCTACTATGATATCGAAGATTTTGTCAAAATGTATGACTATTCGAAGACTACTCCAAATTTTGGGATTTAAAAAAAATTGTATTTCCCCCAAAAAGATAATGGTAATTATCATTTTCAATATAAACTATTACATATTTTTTGCATAAAGATAACTATCTATATCTAGACTGATAATTCAATTTATACATTTACAACCATCGTTCTTTTATAAATTATAAGGCATATAAGGCATTAAACATATTTTATAATATAACGAATTTGAAATAAATATTTTGAATTAGATACACGAATAGAAATTATATTATACATGTTGCATTGATAAACCTAATCACTTCAATTATAGATATTTCATGTATTAGTTGTCATTATATAATATAGAAATAAACAAATTATTATATTTTCATAATTTTAAAAATATACTTTAAATTATATTACATAGAATACATTCTGTTAACATATATCGTATATTTTATACAATATATGATAATATTTTATAATTAATAAAGTATTATTATATAATGTATATAAATATAGTGAATTCTATATTATAAATATATATACTATTGTAATTAAAATATGCATATAAAAACATACGCTTATTATGTTCATCATATTTATAATCGATTTATTCATAATTAATATATTAGTTTGTTATTAGATATCAATTATACATTAAATACATTTTAGTAAAATACCTATGCATAAAATAAAAATGTATTTATATTATAAAGTATACTTTTGAAATTATATTCTATAAATATATAAATTTTGTTTATAATCAAAAATATAGCAATATAAAATATATATATATGTATATATTAAATTTATATTCAGCAGCTAAAGTTAAAAGGAAATATTGTATATTATATTATGAGGATTATTTCATATGCCATATTTCCAAATATAATAATGTATATAAGTACAAATTAAATCTCTGATTGTGATAGTAGTTTGATAGTATACTATTAAATTATATAATATAATATATAATACCATATCTTTGTATTTGAATATGGTTTAGTAATATTTTATAATAAAATATTTGTAATAGTTAATATATTATTAATATTTAAATAAATTGGAATTATTTAGGCTACAATTAAAAATATATAATATTAAAATATAATATATATATAAATAATGATTATCTATTAATGCATCTAAATCTATGAATGTGTTATTGGGTGTATTACTCCGTAATAGTGTAATGTATTAAAAGGGTGTATTAGTCTAGTTTTATATTGGAAAATCAGGTGGGTGTATTTGTCGTGAATAGGAGATGACGAACATGGAAACACCCACCAAAACATGTATATCAGAAAATACTGATTTATTCTTTCTCAAATTTCCAGGCATTATTTATTAACCTAATAGTAGCCCGAATGTAAATTTTCGACTAAAACTAATCATTATTCAAAAGGGTATATTTGTCTGGTTATACAAAAAATATACATTGATTGGTGTATTTGCCCGTAATAGGAGGTCTTTATATACATATTTAAATATTATATAGTTATAATATACTATCGTATATTAGATATATATTTATTATATATAAGTATATATATAATATATAATAACTATATAGATATTAATAATATAGAATTATATACTATATATTGCTTTACATAGGTTTATATATCATTCTATTATTAGAATCGAAATTACAACACATGTTTTAAAATATATACAGAATTTAATAAACACATTGGTTTCTCAACGATTAAAGTTGACTCGAATGAGATTATAAAAATTAATAATAGAATCCACATCCGTATCCCGAAATCTATAAAATGTATATTTTCATAATCTATAAAGCGAATATTTCTATTTTTTCAAAAAAATTCATATAATCGACAGTGAATTTTAAAAATGTCCCCTCGCACATCGGATTACTCGATTACTTTCGATTACTCGACTTATTATTATTTACCTTAGGAATTTAAATCTATAGATATATAATTGATAAAACTACAAATCCCTTTTATATATATATATATATATTCTATAAATCAGTATTTAGTGCCGTAATCGGCAGTAAATTTTAAAAATCACTTTTTCCAATTTAATATTTTTGGACCCATTTTATATTTTCTGGTATTAATTCAATTAATTTTGAGAATATCTAAGTTCTATGTAATAGCGATTGTCTGTATCATTCTTTTAGTTCGATATTAGATTTAATATCTTGCGAGATAATCGATGATGGATTAATTGTAATTAAATAAAAATGTAATAAAATAATTAAATGAAATTCGAGGAGTCACAAATTTCGATGAATTACGCAGGACTCTATATAGGAATATAGGAATGTAGAGATGATACTATGCTAGATTAAACTTGAATATGAATTTATATGTATTTATTGTATAATACTGATATATCTCTATAATAGGATATATGGACTGCACTATGTTATACTACTATGGTATAACTACCACTATCCATATCTTATGAACTGTATAGGTTGCAGAGAAGTTTTCCGAAATGTTAATTCGAGTCTAGAGTAAATCTATGAATCACTCCTCGCTCTCATTCTCTATATACGTATACATGAAGGTATAGGCTATACTATAGTAGCGTAAACTTGATTATGAATTTAAATTTATGAACTGTATAGGGCAACATCATGATAACAGTATATATTAACTTCATTATAATGCAATACTATAACTATTACTCACAGCATGTATGATATACGATTTCTGTATTGAGTTTGGTTTTGGATTTGGTTGTGAGGTTTTTTTATCAATAAATCAATATAAATTTGACACCAAGTTAAGTTCATATAACTATAATTATAATGTTTGGGTTTATGTTTTTGGTTCTGATTCGGTTTTGGAATTAGTTTTATGTTTATGTTTGGGTTTTGGTTTTGGTTTGAGTTAGGTTTTGAGTTTGTGTTTGGGTATGGTTCTGTGTGTGTTTTTTTGTATAAATTAAATAAATATAATATCCATATATATATTAAAATAAATTATATGACATGTTATATGTATACACTATAAGAATATAGTTTGGGTTTATGTTTTGAGTTTAGATTCGGGTTTGGATTAGTTTTGGGTTTGGATTTGAAAAAAAAATGTAATAAATCTAATGCCAGGTTTCTATAATTATAATGTTTCTATTTAGATTTGGGTTTAGGTTTGGTTTACGTTTGGATTTGGTTATATATTCGAGTTTGGTTTTGATAAAATTGTGCTGCTATACATTAATACTAAATATCAAAGTATGGCTACCCAACTACACTAATTTATTAATTATATATTTGTTAATGTGTTATATTTACTAAATAGTATACGAGGCAGGGGTTCTATCTGTGTATAAGTATAGTTCCGAGTGGGTTTTTTAAAAATAAATTTAAACAAATTTGATGCTAGGGTATGTTCTCATCCACTGATTTGTAATATATTTAAATATAAATCTATATACATCTATATATACATAACATATGCGATATCAATAATTGTGATTAAAATGCACTAACACCTAGCATATAGAATATATGAACTGCATTATGCAATATTATGGTACAATCAAATTTTTAATAATTTTTTAATATATTTGTATTATTTATTTAATTTTAACCTCCCAACTCATTTTTTATGAATTTCTGTCAGCAATGTCATCCAATTAAAATAATTAAAATACTTAAAATTATTAATATTTATCTCTACACTTTATATATATTGCCATCGGCAATAACTTGTGCTTGTATAAATATATAATTATATATTTTATCATCATCTATTACTTTTAATGATCACTAGTTCAAATCCTTGATTATATTTGTGATTATAGTACATACATATATATTTGTGATTATAATACATGAACGTAATTATAATTTTACAATGTATTTAAATAATTATATATTATATATATATATATATATAGTATAATAATTATAATTATTAAACAATATACTTGTTACGAAAATTCTAATTTATATTAAAATATTCACTATTAAATTTACAATGTTAATTTTTTAAATATTATTTTTAAATTAAGCATATGATAGTAAAGATTATTTATAAAATCTTTAACATAAATCTAAAATACTAAATTGAGTTAAATACAAAGAATATATCATAAAAATATATATACCAGTGTAATATAAATACATAATATATTTCTAATTATTACAAATAATTAACATGATATTAACATGAATTAAATAATCTATAATGACCAATATGTACAATGTTATTGTTATACTAAATATAAGTGTTTATAAATGAGTATATTTAATATTAACAGGAAATATACTAGGGAAAATCTTTCTAGATATATTACAAAATGATTAAAATATAAAATAATTCAACAAAGAATGTTTGTTAAGTAACTATTATTTTTTATTTAGAAACTTCAACTGTTAGATTTATAATATTTAACATAGTTTAATAAAGAATTTTTTTAATTCGATAATTGGATATTACAACCAATTACAATGGAATATATAGTAATTTAAATTAAAGATTTGATATTTACTAATATATTATTATAAACACCATATACTCTATAAGATAAATGCATAAATGTTAATCTAATGAAAAACTAATATATTAATTATATAGAAACACCTCACAGATTGGACAAACGTGATAATCACCATGTGTAAATGTTATGTAAAATAGTATTATATATAAATATTACATAGCATATACTATGATAATATATTATACCTTTATACAATATATAATAATACTATATTAATTATAAAGTATTAACAGATGTTGTTCTATAATATAATTTAAATAATAATTTTAATTTTATTTTTACAATGAAAATATTTGTATGCTTATTAATAAAAAGTGTTTTTTGCCCATCTGCATATAACCGTGGTTAATGCTCTGTATATTTATATATGTATACGTTTTCAAAATGTATCATACTTTTACTGATTAATTTTACAATGTATTTAAATAATTATATAATTATAATTATTAAACCAATAATATTAACCCAGTTATCTAAATTATTTTTAAAATTCGATAAGTTATACTACATCCAATTACAATGAAATCTAGTGATTTAAATTATAGATTTGATATTTACTGAATAATATTTCACACAATTGTTTTATTCATAACTTTTAAAACTACTAAAAACAACTTAAATAGAGAGAACATTTTAAAAATAAAATCATAATATGATATTTTTCTTATTTACTAATTGAAAAACCGAAAAACCAATTTAAGTATACAGAAATATATACCTAACCTACTTTTATAATATACTATTTGTAAGCATATTATACTATAAAACTAATAATACATGATATTTCTAGATTTTAAATAACACTGATTTTAAATTCTACATTATTTTAGTTTCTAATCAGATGGATAATTTAAAATAATTCTTTAATCCATTTGTTGAGGCTTGGTTGATTTTTAAATTATGAAATGTTTACATATATAATACATGTGTAGATATCAATTAGTAACATAATCTATGAATTTTATTATTATAATATTCTAATTTAATATTATATTAATTTAAGATATTTCATTGGTCTTGTATTAATCTCTACCCTAGGTAATATAAATAATATTTTATAATTTATAAATGACTACAATATATTATGCATCATTTATGTTATTCCTAACTACTCATAAAATAGTAAGGGTAACATGTTAGTAATATATATATTAAGTGATACGCATATCTATACAACAATTCTACAGCTAATTGTATGCAATATATTGCATTAGTTTCCTATTAAATATATACCTCAAATATTTCTTTCAAATTTATTAAAGTTTATTCATATTTATGAATTTTGCCATATGAATAAGTATCGTAAGCTATGCATATTAACTTGACCATTGCAATGTATTAAATTAGCTATTGAATATTTAGTATATCTTGAATTAATATTATTGACATTGATAAAAGTATATATCACTCGAACTTTTATAATATATATTTGATATCTCTAAGTTCTGATATGATTATATGTTAAGCTATAAAACTTATTTTTAGGTATTATGAAAAGTAATACTATTGATATTAGTAGTAGTATATGCTAAAGCAAATTCATGATAATAAGAATATAAGTAAATATATTGAATATTTAAAATTTTATAATTGTATTTTATATTAATAATTAAAAATATATAATAAGTAATGCATATGTTATACTATCTTTGATTAAATAGAATAAATAATTGTATAATTATTTAATGCCAAAATGACATTTTTTAATAGTATAAAAAACCCAAAATAACTGTAATTCTAAATTATACATATATTTGACTCCAACACTTTTATGAGGTAACCGGTAACCTATAATTAATTTAAAATAAGAATATGACATTATATTTAATAACTAAAATTATAAATTTAATTAACTAAATTATGTTAAGCAATTTTTTATTTTAAGAATATTAATTATTTTAACTTTAATGCAGATATTTATAACATTTTCGAGTAAAATTAACCATTTTATTAAAAATATATATCATATAATATTATTAATAAATGGTAACATTGATAAGTATATAATAATTTATACATTCATTATAAAATGTTGTCTTTTTTATATAAGTCTTCATTGGGAATTGATGATTGTCATCCATGTCTTTAAAATAGTCAAATTCTCCAGCCTTCCTGATATAAAATAAACAAATCAATCAATTTTATATTCGAATACATTTATACATTAATACTAATATACATTTATAGTACATTTTCATTAATATCTATATAATTTAACAAAGTTAATAATAATAATAATAATAATATAATTATATATAGTTAAATATTAGTTAATAATTTTGCATAATATAGTATATATAATATTTTCTATGCTATCATTATATATATTATAATAATATACATTAAAATATTACATTTTCAATAATAACAATATAATTTTAAAAATCTTAATAATACAATTTAACATCGTTAAAATAACTATTAGTTATAATACATAATAATATATTTTACATAATATTCTCTATACTAGAATTGGTATTAAGTATATTAATAATAATAAAGATATATATATACTAACGCAGACAATTTAAACAAATGATATAAAAAAGCCGACTAATACACACTCGATATAGAAACATCCAATATACTAGTTATATCCATGTCAGTTATATAGTATTAAGTAGTAACTTAACATAGTTCGTTTAAATATTATAATTAGTATATGTTATAAAAGATGAGCTATACTACATGAATAACTAGGATTTATATTATTTGATGGCTAATTTATGTTAATTTATATGGTTTGTAATTGATCGATGTATATTGTCAAAATATGTAATACACCCATAATATAATGTCGTTTTTTATATGAATACAATGGATACATATTTCATATTTTATTTTATGGAGAATTTTTATATTAATAGTTCATATATAATCTTGATTTTCAAAAAAAAAAATTATATTATTACATTTTTTAAAAATATGTATTTTTATCCTTTTCTGAATATATATTTTAATATATATTTTAATTTTAAAAGGAACAAAGGTAATATTTTTTTTAATTATCACCATTGGTATATACTTTACACCATTGGCTAAATATAATCTGTCATGCTTAATTAAATATTAATTACGACAAATTCTGGGGGGTAGTGCATTTTATATGAAATTATCGATATCAAATATTTTATGTATATATATAGATTTATATTTATAAATATATTAAAAATCTGTGGACGTATTTCAATACCAAAATATACACGAACCAAATCAGAAAACCGATATAATATAACATATTTAAAACATAAATAAGATATATTATATGAATTTCTCAGTATATTAAATATTATAATTGAACAGTATATGAACTTGCATGGTCTATTAAAAATGCAACATTATTTTTAAAAAATATAATTTTAACAATTTAAAATTCTTTTTATTATTATTATTAACATTTATTAAGTCTATATTAGTATACATAGTAATTATTAATATACTTTTTATAAAATTTTATGACAAATTACAAAGGAATGTATATAAAATATGATAATATATATATATCAAAATAATTATAAATTTAAGAATATATACAAATTAAATTGAAATAATAATTAACTAATTATTTGATTGAATGAAAAAGAATAACAATTCAAATAAATTCATACATTTATTAAGACAGAAATAAAGATGTTGCTTAAAAAAATATGTATAACCCAAAAAAGTTTTGTTTTGATTAAAATCTAGACATTAATTTCCTTTCTAAAAGTATCACATGTATACGCCAATCTCCTTCTTCTGGATATGAAATGACCGACTATATATACGAAACTAATCGTACATGTCTTTCAACTGATTGAGTATGAGAAGGATATTTGTCGAAAGTAAATATGGGTACATTTTCCAGTGATATTAGTTAAAAAGTATGTTTTAATAATATATTTAATTATTTTTGTTAATATAGGTTCTAGCCATGTATCACTAATTAAATTATAATATTCAGTCGCTGTAAAATTTAGAATTGGTTTCTCAAATATTCTAATACCCTAAACCTCTGGGGTATCTTTACAGGTTAATATAATAGCTACGGCTTTTACCCTCACCTCAGCACGTAGATCAGTCAGCATTGCGAGAAGCATATTTTCACTATGTAATACACAGCTATTAAATTGAATGGTTTTCTAGAATTCGGTAGTTATTCTAATATCATTAATTATATTCACTTTTTGGATCATTTGAAATATGTGCCGAGGTGAATTATAAAATTCTGGTTTAGCTTTCACTGTACACCAAAACCAAGCATAAACATTTATAATATAATTAGTTAATAATTTCATATCATCATTAGGTTGATTTGGAGAAACATAAACTCGTAAAATATGATTTCCAGTGTTAAGACACCTAGCATAGCCAATTTTACCAGGTGAGCGATTTGACAAACTGTCTGTTAAAATATCATGGAAATAGCTAGTATAACCCGCAAATATGCCTGATCACTGCTTAGATCATTGTTGTTAATTAGATTTAAATGGAATTCATCACTTATTGGTACAATCGGAAAAGACACATGTAGCAAAGTAATATAATTCTTCAACATCTTTCCGATTGGTCCACTATGAATATCAGGATCTTTGGTTATCCCATCAATTACCGCGAAAATCTTTTTCATCGGTAGCTCATTCAGTGCAAAATGCAATCTAGTTTAGAAAAAATCTAGTTTAGAAAATTCAATATATTATAAAAAAAAAAATTATTATAATATTTAAAATACTAGTATGAAAAAAATGTACTGACATTCCAATGACATTTCACTGATGCTATTAACTATAGCATTGTATATATATTCTGCTTTATAGCCCAAAGATACAGCATGACACATATATTCACTGCCCGGCTTATTTATGATGGTAATGTGTTCTTCTTCCAGCTTTTTCCATTAGATTGCAAAGTGGAATCTATTTTTCCATAAAAATAAATACTATTCATATTTACTTTTTCAGGAAAATATTTTCTGAGCGAAATATTTTGCATTGTCAACGTATACCATTTCTATCGATAATTCTATCACGGTTGCTACTTGTTATTATACCCAGGTCAAGTAACAATGAGGATATAATTGCAGCGAGGGGAATATCAGTAATAGAACGTTCAGCCATTTTCATCGTATTTTCATAAGGATGCGAATACCTATAGCAATAAATATCATGTATGAGAACACATATCTCTTTAACAATTAAATATTAGAATATAATTAATTTTACGGTAGCTTTATCAAAGATACTACTAAGAAAATATATCTCATAAGGGGCGTTCACACCTACGCGATTTTATGATAAAAGTGAGGATAACTCCAATTTTATATTAGAAATTGGGGATAAGTCGAATTTTTATTTTACCTAACAAAATTGGATAAATGTGCGTTCACACATATACGATTTTCGAACGCACGATTTTTATTCTCAATTCCAATTTTTATTTGACTTATTTGAACCTACACTCACATTACTCAAGAAAATAATAAATTAAATAATAATTATAATTAATTTTAAAATGTTTAATTTAAAGGAATCTGTATTTAGCATTAGCCGCTTTTGAAGTGAATGAAAACAATGAAAGTAAAGTTTGGATAAGGTAATATACTATATATTAATATATTCAATCAATGATTAATATAAATATTATAATATGATATATAATATTAATTATATTAAATATAACAATAATTTTATTTAATTTAATACATTATTAGTATTTTAATATTTATTACTAATAATATAATACCAATATTTAACCTAATTACTATATATATATATACATTATTAATTAAGTTATACAAATAATATATGATTTAATAAACATTTAAACAATAACCTTTATATATATATTTTATAAGTTTTCTATTGTTATCATTTGATCATGCACAATATATGATTTATATATATATATTGATATATTATGAACTATATATAATAATATATTGTAATCAAAATGTTATCAACCATGTTAGTCACCGAATGCAATATTGTATTCATTGTATACTGCATATATGCAATATACAGTGTGTCATTATTGTCACATGCCACAATATAATGAATAAAATGTATGTCACTTTGATGGTAAAATGTATGTATTATGTAATATAAACATTAAATACATAATCAAGTATTGATGCTTATCATTAGCACCTTTTAACTTTGATAATCACAAGTATGTATTATGTAATATATACATATTAAAATATTGATGTATACAATTGTCAGCACTATTTAAATGCAATATCTTTATAATCACATGTAATTATATCCATCCTGTATATAATATTATTACACTATTGACATTATTATAAGTGTGTATTTTTAATACTATAATATTAAGATAATAAATATTTTAAATTATATATAAATAATAAGAACAATATCGAATGCAATTATTTATTATGTAGAGAATGGATGGCAAGATGTAAAAATCTAGTGGCATATAATCTAGTTAAAGAATTGCCAATAGAAGATGTGATGGCATATTCAAATTATTTAAGAATTGATCAAGATATATTTTAAATGATATCAGGAAAATATCACCATTAATATTGATATTATTATCACCATTATCTATCGAAGAGACAATAATTATATTTCAATAAATAAATGTTTTAAATTAATATCTATATTTTATTCTATCATAATTACATCAAACAATATTTTAATAATTTGATTTTTCCTGAATATAATCTTTACATTTTACTGGCAAACTCAAACAAATAATTAATGCATCTTCTTGATCTGCGACCTCTTTGTCGAGATTTGTAACCGAGTCCATTATTCCACCTAAAAAATTGTTTTCCGCCTTCGCTACACGTTTACTATTGTTCGCAATTGTTTCTTCAAAAAAAAGTTTTATACCTGCAACAATAATTAATATTAATTATAATTAAACTTTTTTGAAATAATAAAATAATATGTTTTAACATATCAATTAATCCAGTTATATTTATATTACAATTAATATACTTAGTATTGATAGAAATAATATAATTATTTAGATAATAATGTAAACCTCACTGGAGTTTCTGATTAACTAGTAACACATTCAAAATCAGGAACAGGGCTGACAGGGTCAAGAATTGCACTATGAAAATCAATGACTCATTATTGAAAAGTATAATGACATATGTTATTTACATATGTATTAGATAGCTAATTGTGTTTACTAGTTACTCTATATATTTGTATAATTAGCACACTAGATAGTAGTACTATTTATATAGAAGTACTATTTTTATAGAAAATTATTTTAAAAATTAAATAATCATAAACAATAAATATATATGATTATAAACATATATTTAATTATATATATCTCTTTTATTATTTCCATGCATTTATTATTAATTTCTTGTTTTAATTTATCCAAATTATTCATTTTAAACGTAAATTATAAACTATACAATGTAAACTTAAATATTTAGATAAGAATACAAATATCATGAATAAAATATGACATTTGAACCTACCTCTGGTTGGCCAAATCTCAAAAAATGTGCGTTACAAAATAAAGTCGGGTGAAAATAATCGGTTGAAATAGAACATGTTCCAATTAATTAAAATAGAGCTTATCCCCGATTTAATATAAAATTGGAACACACACAACTTTTATTTATCGGTGCGTCATAATCGGCTGAAAAGAATCGGGTAAAAAATCGCGTAGTGAACGCCCCTATACACACATAAAGATTGAAAGTGAGATATTTCTTTTAGTGAGAAGTTTTACATTGATCTAAATATAACCTTGTATTTAATAATATTTCATAGTCAGTTTGTATTCCAGGGGAACTGTGTGAAAACGGATCACTCCTGGAAGATTCCAATTCACTAAGAAATATTAATTATTACTAAATAATTATAAGTTGTTAATAATTAATGTTAGCAAAGGAAACCAATGTAAATGTATTATCATATCTCTTTATAATATATAGCTTTTAATATAAAAATAAAATACAAACATATCTAATTTTTTAATATGTCAATTAAAAGTCAACCTTATTAAGTAACAATGATAAACAAATGTGCATATAATTAATGTTGATTCATATCAATATTATTAAAAATAAAACATTAAATTAATTTAATTATATAAATGAATAATTTCATAATAAACATAATTTTATTTACATATCATATAGTTTTATATAAAATATAATTTATTATACTTTGTAATACTAACGAAATGTTCTCTGGCATAAGTAGTGCCTGTATTCATACCCTGCTATGGATAGACATAGATAATGATTAGGTTTGAATACACATTACACGTGTAGATCGTTGGTACTTTAAGAATGAAACTTCTGATACAGGAACTCTTTTCTCCCGCGGATATGTGCAAAAAGGAACTAGGCACTTACTTAAGAAAATATCAAATAATTTGTCATACTTAGCGATATTTTTTTCACAGTATTCTTCGTATTTTGGAGAGTTTATACATTTTCTTAATAAAATTACTTCATCTAAATAACGGTTAATTTTTTTTAAAGCTGAATTCTCCGCATATATTGGAAGTGAATATTGTTTCCATATTAACATCAGCCGATCAAAGGGTTTCTTTTTTAGCTTAAAAGACATAGACTGCAGTGTAAAATATTCAGTTTTATGTCTCTTAGAATGTCTAAGCATGGTATTTGTAGTAAATAAAAAATATAATTCAAAATTTAATTTGAAATATAAACAATAAAAAACGCTCTGCGTAGCATTATAGAAAAGCTATGAGATATTTTTCACAAATTAAAATATTCAAACGGTTATCCGTTTAACGCTTAAACGATACTCCATTAAAAAATTAAATTCCTTTAAAATTAGGATCATATTACTTATATTTGCAAAATATATGTGTCCGGACAAAATCCCAGGAAAACGTCACCCTTAATGTCCATACACAGATAGAAACTCCGGCCTATATAATATATAGTATATATAACACATTATCAATTATATATTTAGTAAATTAGTATAGTTGGGTAGTCATGCTTTGATCTTTGTGTTAATGTATCAAGTCAAACCCAAATCCGAATCTATAACCAAATCCAAACACAATCCCAAAACTAATTCCAAAACCGAATATAAACTCAAAACATAAAACTAAACACTATAATTATAGTGCATGAAAAAGGCCTGTCATAAAATTTATTTTATATATTAAAAAAAAACCCACACAATCAAACCCAAACACCAACCCAAATATTATAATTATAGTATATTTTATAGTATAATTTATTTTTATTTATTCAAAAATACCTTCACCGAACCTAACCAAACCCAACCCCAAACATTATAATTATAGTATATAAACATAGCCTGAGTATATATTTAATTTAATTTATTGAAAAAAACCCACAAACAACCAAAACAAAAACCAAATCTATACCCAAAAAATGGAATTTAAGTATATAAATATAGCCAGAGATCAAAATGATATTATTTTATTTTTAAAAAAACCATATAGAACTAAAAGCACAACTAACCCCACACCAAAACCACAACCTAAAGCTAAATATTATAATTATAATATATGAATATAGACAAACATTATATTTATTTTAATTTATACAAAAAAAAAATACATAGAACCAAACCCAAACCCACAGACTGGTACATTACATATATGCTAATATTTAGACAACCGAATTTAGCGCTCATTTAAAAAATAATTCTTATATTTAATATGTATAGATTTATGCGAAGTAAAAAATCAAATAACAGTAGAATATTTATTAATAAAATATATAACTTCTTGTTAAAAGTATTCAAATTGTATTATTAAAATAAAATCTCTATGTATCCTCAGGAGGATAAAAAGGGGTTTGTAAACAATAATATAAGTGTATGTATTGATTCACTGATAATCAACAAAGTATTATTTCACATTAACATATAATTATATTATAAATATTATAGTATATATACTATAATTTATATAGAAAATATATGGATCACATATGGAGACGACCCTTTGAATATTCATAAAAATCCATGACCATAAATCAATTGCTTACATGCATGAATTTAATATGAATCACAATATTTTTTCAATTAAGTAAATATATATGTTTAGTTAATTTTATATAAGTGAATATGATCTGATACTAAATATGAAATATATCATATAAATATCATATATGTATCATATACTACAATATTAAGTAATATCATATCATATGTAGTCCTATATGCGATCAGATTGCCTTCATATTTGTTGTGAATTCACATGCAAAACTACTTTAAATCTATTTGTTAAATATGGTATACCCATGATATAAATACTTTATATGTATCATAAATAATAATATGAAGTAATATCATATACTATGTAATACTATATGCGATATATTGCATTCATACTTGAGGTGAATAAACATGCAAAACTACCTTAAATATATATGTTAAATATGATATAAATAATATATATGTATCATATACTACAACATGAAGTAATATCATATCATATGTAGTCCTATACATATATAGTCTCCTTCGCCCTTCCTCATACTAACTCCATAAATTACATTATTTATAAATTCAAGTTATTATTTTAAAACATAAGTTTGAATCAAACTAACAATATCTACATATTATAAAATTCGTAAATAATATCATTAATTAACAATTGCATTATTAAGAATTAATAATTAACTTGTACCCCTCCAAAGTATGTTCAATATAATCATCACTAACATATGTATCCAATGCAATTATATACTGTATTCAATACAGTGTATTGTATACAGTGTATTGTCCGATGTAATTATATACTGTGTTGTTCAATGCAATTATATTTCGAGATGTCGGATGTAATAATATGCTGCGGAATCCAATTTTAATTAACTGTCTAATTAATTCAAAGATACAACTATATATCTACGCTAGTCAATGAAATTAACTATCTAATGAATGGTCATATAGAAATCACATAGAAATCTATAATAAAAATACAATTGTTTAGATAATTTACAAAAGTAATTAATCCTCTTAATTTTAATTTTTATAAATGATAAATAGACTATTTTTACATACATGTTTTTACAATTCCTGCCTATATAATATATTCTCTTATCACTATCATCTTAATATCAAATACTAGATTATATCTGTTATACTAGTATATCCGACTCATCAGCAATCCACTAAACCTATCCCTCATCCTATCACAAACATAATATATTACCTCACCACTCTTCATTACCATAAATAATTACTAATACAATATTTTATTATATTCATTAGTCATAACACCTCATCATCAACACACCGCCCATATTATTACCAATACCTCTCATTATCCTTATAACTCTTATTAACTATCCCCCCTATTAGTTGTCATCTACCTATGCTATACATCTGTATGGAGTACTACAGTTCAAATAATATAAAACTAGCAGGACATTGTCTTTCTGAATCAAAGCGTATGGCTCCTGAAAACATTTAGACTTTGTATGAGATGGCAGTTCTGGCAGTTAGATGTGGAGAGTTAGTAAAAAAAAAGCATTTTGTAGCGTGAAATGGTAATTCAGGTATTTAGATATATATGATAGATGAGGAGAGTTAGCCATGTAATAGTTTAGATTATGTATGAATCTTGAGATGTAGAACTGAAAATGAATTAAGAAAGAAAATGAATTAAATTGCAGTATTGATATTTAAATATAGAGTAAAAGTAAAGTAAAGGGTCGTGAAATAAGACAAATTTAATATAAATTTATTTAAAATAAATTAATTTTAATTTATAGTTATTAATTTTTCCCTATATATTATTTGAAAACTATATAGATTTATATGTTGATTATTGAAATGTTATTGTTATTTTATAATCCACATTCATACAAACATAAACTAAAGCTAAACCATAAACCATAAACTCTATATCTTAAACAATTCCATGAAACATACAAAAAATACCATGTCTTTATATATGCTACAATCAAATCTTTCATATCTTATACATGCATATATATCACCATGACATTCCCATACTTTTTAAAACTCGATAACGATTATTTTATATCACTGGTACTAATTCGCTTTATGCCATTATTCCATTAGAATAATATTATGACATTATTCCAGATAATAATATCATAATTAGTATTATTCTCTTATGCCATTATTCTTTAATTCAATTTTTCTCTTAAATTTTAAAAAAATTTAAATTCAACTTTGAAAGTTTAAAAATTGTTCAGTCTACTATGTCAATCAAATACAATGCAATTATTTGGCGAAGCGAGTCTAATCTAAAGCATGTAGAATATATGAACTCTACCTGGCTAAAATACTATGCAATTAATTGCACTATCCTGTAATACTATGACATTAATGTATGAACTTTACTAGGCTGAAATAATATGACACTAACTACTAGCATGTAGATTATATAGACTACACAAGGCTATTATGCCATAAACCCCTAGTATATATAATATATGAACTGCACTAAGCTGCAATATTCTGACAAACCCTTATGTAGGACATATGAACTACTATTAGCTGCAATGCATTACATATATATGGTATTACAAAATTTTTTTTAATATTTATTATTATTTATTTAATTCTTACAACTTATTTTTTTATTACTTTCATTAGGCAATGTCTTTTACTGAAGACTGAACTTTTTAAAAATATAATTTGTTTTCCCATTGTAGATTCAAAAAATAATTAGAATTCATATTACATACATAATTATATATTAAACTACATTAAATTATAATTATTTCTTAAAAAAGTATCTTATTTTTAATTTAAATATTTGTTTACAAATATTCATAACCACCGATACACAACAATATTACTTATATTAAGTAGATTAATTATGAAAGAGTTAGTTAGAGAAATGTATATAATTCCGGAAGATTCTTTGGAATTTACATTTTTTTACAACCATATCTCGATAACTTTTTTGTACTGATTAATGGATGGATGGATGGATGGATCTTCCTCTACCTTTGCGAAGATATAATTCCATAAAAACATTTAAGAAGGCCATGAAAAATCATCTACTATACTCAATATGAGATCTTGGAGTGACCTTGTCCTCTGTATCTGCGATGATGTTCCATAAATCTCCGATCACGTATCTGCCCAAATATCAGAGTCTAACTGATTTGATATTATCATTTAATTCACTTGATATTATATTTACTCTCTTTAAAATACAAATGAGAACATATCTATTTGTTATTTTGTGTAAAAATAAACTTTTCAATTCAATTCAATTCAATTCAATTGATGGATGGAATGATGGGTAGATGGGTAGATAGATGGATGAATGGACACACAGACAGATGTAGTGAGCTTTATATAATTGATATATATGATTTAAATTATATATATTTAATATGTAGGTTAATAAACATAAATATATTTGTATTTTCAAAAATAATTATTCAAACCTACTTGTTTGATCAAACAATTGAAATGCCAAAAAAAGTATCCATAGTAACTGAAAAATAGCCAGTTTAATTTTAATTTATATAATTTAATATATATTACTTTATTATATAATTCTATATACATTAATATATTATTATTTAATACTATTTTACATATTAATTAATATATTAATAATACATTAGTTATAACTCGCTTCATTATAATTATTAATGTCAGTATATATCATAATACATATTCAATATATAATATCAAATTATAGAATTCTAAACTAAATTTTAAAATAATTTAAAGCACATTAATATTAAATATATAGTATATATCATTTATATTATAATTTAATACTATATATTACTTATAGTATATATTTAATTTCTATGGTAATTGTGGATAATACTTATTTGAAGATTGATCCTGTAAATAATAATTTGTAAAAATTAGCCGTGCCAAATATCTAAATTGAATTGCTTGATTTCTATGAGTGATTTTATTATTATTTATGAAAATTTAATATATTAATATGAAATTAATTAGTATTATATATGTGAATATTATGAGTAGGTTTGAGTATATGAAATACGAGATATTACAAGTATGAAAGATGACCCTGTCAGACAAAGAAAATTAAAATAATATGTTTCACGCTACTATAGATATTTTCAAAAATATATTCAGAATATTAATAATAGGATATGTATTTATGATTTATGTATTATATAATACAATATGAAGTAATATTGTATCACACACAAAAAATATATTAAGTTTTCATAAATGTAATGAGTTACTATTAGTGTCTCATAATTAAATAATCCATCAAAAGCGAACAATATTTGGTTATTAACAAATGTTTACGAATTTTCATTTGATTGTCCATAATTGAAAATAATATTTATTATAATCATAAGTAAGTGATTTATGATAATTTATTGCGGACATAAAATTAAAATACCTTAAAATTTAAATCTTATATATTATTTTATAATAAAGGTAAATGGTTATAGTATTAATTAATACCATAATTTAAAATATGTTATTATATAATTGATTGAGTTATCATAATCAAAATTATATTGTATTATCCGCAAAAACAAAGCATACAATGTCAATTAGAGTATAATCAACCAGCATAAGGATAAAGCAAGCAATACATAAAATAGTTATTTATATTATTTTATATATATACTATATATTAATTTATTATATTACCTATGTATTTGGAATATTTAAATACATAAAATTAATAATTTTATTTCTGAATAGTATAAGAATTATGATAAAATAAGTACTACTCGAAAATATTTATTATTTTAAATATTATTATTTTAAATATAATATTTTAATTATCTAAATAACTCATCATAATTCAATATATATTGCTAATTATGATAGATGTGAATATCATTACAGTGAATTAAATAATTACTTTAGATAAGTTATACAGAAACACCAATTAGTGTACATATTATTAATGATATAAAACAATTTTAGACAACTGAATATATAATACTAATGAGGTAAATATGATTATTACTGTGAAAGAAATTGATAAATCATTTTAATCAATTAATGTTACGCTGTTCAATCATATTTATTTGCATTAAATTAGTAAACTTGAATAACTAATATACATTTAGACTAATTAACATTACTATATATATATCTAGATAACATGTGTGTTGTAAGAGTATATCAACTATTTAGTTTATCAGATTAAGATCAAACAGACTAGTCTTTGATTTATTAAAGTATCCAATAATTACATATTTAGACAATTTGAATAAAACAAAATATTTTTTGGATTATATTTATTATATATTATGTTGATGAACTGTAAGGTATTTATTATATCGGATATATGATTGGCATAAATATAAGCTATACATCATGCATTTCCAGGTTAAACTATAAGGAAGGTTATAGCATAAAAGTTTACTAAATATGCCAATGAAGTATCAAATTAAAAGGAAGATTTTATAACGAAATTAAGTAATATTTCATTTTAATATACACTTGGAATAAAAAAGTATAATTGAAAAATGTAATGTATTATACATGGATGCCAAATAACACAAATAAACTCTCTATAAAGTAAGAAATCTAAAGTAATTCAAACTAAAACTTGTAATACATTTGTAATTTGTATTATATATAATATATGTGAATGTTATATACTATGCTATTTACTTTAAACTATATTAAAAATATCTTAATTTGAAAAATATTAAGAATATTAAAAATATTATAATTATTAATAATTTAGAATAAAGGCCGGTTTAATCCATGTAATTATCAATTTTGATTTGAATATTAATATGTTTCCTACTTTTCCCTATATTCTCATTATTAGAAATGTGTATATTATACTATTATTACTGAACAATATGATTTTTGTGATAAATTGACATTATTATAAATAACTAAACACTAAGTGGTATATATCCATTTTAATATATATTAGTTACTAGTAGACAACATATACACCTATATTTAGGATGTTGGCTATTGCTGAATCGATAAGAGTTACAGAAGACAATTGAAATTTAATTTATAAACTATGATTGCAATATTCTAATAATATAATTTTATCTAAAGTTTAGATACACTTTATTTGTTCAACACGATCCATTTTGATTTAAGTGTAATTTGTTATTAAAACATATTACTAAAACTTCAATACATTGATTTTCTAACATATAAAAAGTAACACTATCTAGTCGTCAAATATATAATAGGAAATATGTGATTCTTGTATTTAATATTTTGCATAATGTCAATTAGTCAATATTACTATTTTATAGAATAATATTAAGTTTAGATAGCCAATCAGTAAATGGAGGTTAGATTAACTGGATTAACTTAAAACCAGTCTTAGAATATTATATATGTGGTGTATCATTAAATATTCTCATTAATACTAAGAGATTATTTCTAGAATTGTACTGAAAGTGTTAAAATAAAGATAATTTGGTCAAATATATTTCATTTGTATTAAATTATATTTGGAAGTATACAAGTTTACAAATTATTTCAGTTGGTAAATATCCATCCTCTCTTAGTTATTTATTAAGATCATTATCACTAATTATTTATCAAGATATCGTTTTTAGAAGTTAAAGTCAAATTTTATACATAGAATATCAGAAAATAATGTTATAAGATAATAAATCATAAATCAAAAGTATTTTTAATTTTATACATATTCTTTTTTGTCAATTTACAATATTTTAATAGATGATATATAATAAGTTTGATTTTATTAGATTCAATAGTTTCTATTCTTTACATTTTATTATTAAAGATTTTAACATTTAGTCAGATAATCTAATACATCTTTTATGTCTAATATATAAGTAATTTTTTTTGGACCTTATGTATTAAATATTTTATAGTATATTTCAATAATGAATAATATGCTTACTTAGCCTACAGTTTTACAAAAAATATTATAAGACACTTCATACAACAATATTCGTTTTTCAATTCATAGTGTATGTATGTTAAAATAGAATATGTCTTATTTTCGTCAGTCGAATGTTTATTGTCTTACAAACTCATTTTTATACGACAAAATTTAGCTGTAGTAAATATTGTATGAATCTTATGAACATCCTATTAAAATATATACGGAATATATGCCATTTTTGTCGTATTACTTATTTTATATATTATATTTTGATGTTAATATTTGTATTTTTAAACACTGATGTTTTCTTTTTACTTTTAATATATTTTTGATCTTCTACATACATTATATAAATAGTGTATTAAACTGATTTGATCAATATTTAATAAATATTTTTCTATAATATATTGAGTAAACAATTTTCTTGTTTGTTAAGATTTTTTTAATTCCTGATATCTCGATATATTAGAATGATATGATTTTATTATATTAATTTAAAATTTATCTTTATTTAGAAAATTTATATGTTTATAAATCTTTAAATGTGATATTTGTTCATAGTTTATTGACAATAAATGAATTTATTCTAAAAAAGCACTTATAAATATTTAAATTTAATATTTTAATACAAAATGGGAAATCTATATAAAATAGTAACACAATTTTTCAATAATTTTATAAATATAATATCGTTTTTTTTTGTTATACATTATAATATAGTATTAAATACATTATAATATAGTATTAAAATACATTTATAATTAATATATAATATCTAATATGATTTATTTGTATATATTCTATCTAGGTAATGAAGATATATTGAAGAATCGGGAAATTTCTATCTACCCATATTAGAAAAACTCTTTCGTCCTGCACTCTAACCATCTATAACTACTTAAATAATATATAATTATTATTACAATATTATAAAATTATAAGGTATTACTTAACACTTTATGTAGTATACAAACAAATATGAATATTATAATACAGAATATAACCATTACTGTATTGTAGCTTAAAATATTATCATGTTCATGCTTGAAATTTATATCATTTATAATATTTTACTAGTGTGATAATGTTGTTTTCACTAGCTAAACTAAAATTAATTATTATAATATATTAAAATAATAAAATAAAAATACAACTTTGATATACTAATTTATTTTATTACATTTAATTACTATACAATTATATTTAATAACTACTATTTATAATTTTTTAAATTATTATTTTTGTATATTACATGTTTAAAATTATAATGTTATAATATTATTTTTAATTATAAGTAATTTATATTATAAGTATTATTATTTACATAATATTAAATAATATTAAAGACCACTACTTCAGATTATTACTTTATTATTGGATAGTATTATATTCATTAGTCACAAATGAACTACAAATATACATGGGCCTACAAAGATATATTTTCCTTTGTATATATATTTAATCAAATTTGAAAAATTATATTATCGATAAAAAACTTCTAGTCCTAATATATTATATATTAATTTGAGAAAATTTGTAAACTATTTCATTTACAAAATAGTTTACTAATAACGGCAAGGTACACATAATCATAAAATTAATACATTATTTATAAATAAATCTGGCGATTTTAAGAATTTTTAATTTAGTTAGGAGTTGTTACTGTTAGTTTAATCCTACAAATTCAAGTATATATTTGTCTTATTCCTATATAAGTGAAGGGCTATAATTTTGTGTTCAAAAAAATTAATAAAAAGCTTCTTAAAAACGAAGTAATATAATTATTTTTACATTTACTATGGTTAATTAATATTGTAATTATTACTATATTATAATATATTTTAAATAATGTAATATATATAAAATAATAAAGGTAAGTACTACAAGATATATTCTATCTACAAGTTATACATTGGATATTGATCAATATCTACATGAAAACTCGTTCGAGTAAGATATTAAATTATTAATTATTATAATTTTATATTTACTAATTCATTATTAATGATATGTTTTTATCACTATTTATAATATTTATTATTTATAAGAATATATATTAATGGTTATACAGTGAATAGATTATATAATATAATTTATATATATATATTTATTTATGCATATTTTAAAAACATATTCTTAACAAAATTGTGGAGGAATATATACAGTGTATATACTGTTTCACCCCACTCTTAGAAATATACAGTCGTGATATGAGATGCGCTATCTACCCTAATCTACCTAATCTACTCTAAACATAATATATGATATATATATATAAATATATCGAATCCATGTTATATATATTAGCAGACTATATTCATCGAAGCTTCCCTCTTAGATATGATTATATAGTTTTTAAATGTATTAACCATTACATTAATTATTATTCTGTAACTTCAAAATGGTCGTAATTTATTTGTAGAATATTGCGAATATACATTTCAAAAATGTATATTAGTCTAAAGAAAGCTCCAATTTTATAAATTTTAATTACGTCTACATTTGTGATATTAATCACTATGAGTATAGTAAGTTAATGACTACTATCTTAGTATCATACTATTAATACCGTAATAATTACAAGATATATTGGTAGACTATCATGTTTATAACTACGTATAATATACATCGTACATTTATAAGGGAATTTATTATTAATTTTTAAATAATTAAATATTAACAATCAGTATTGCGTGTTGGTATTTTGATATTATAAATTCTTGTGTAAAAATATATAAAATATTGTTATAATATATCTTAAATAATCATTATATTATAATAAAAACAATACATATAATATAAACTATTAACTACCATATTAATTAAGAATAATAATGAAATTATATATATACATATATACATATATTATGTATATTATATATATATATATATATATACTTATTTATTTATAAATCTATATATATAAATATATTTAAATATATATATTTATGTACTAGTTATTAAGGTAAAACTAAAATAGAAATCTAATTTACATAATTTAAAATTAATGAATGTATTTGTATAGTAGGTCTTATGGGACGTGAACTGCATATCTTTGCAGATAGTAAAATTCAACTATATTGGGACTATGTCTATTTATTAAATATATACAGTTTAATATAATTATAAATTTTTAATTTATAATTAGCCCATTTTTAAAAATTCCCATATTATATACAGTATATTATTGGAATTAAATGTTATTTTAAGTAATTTAAATTCTATATATTGAATTATTCTTATTATAAACTATCTTTATGCATATGGTTTTATTTCAATTATATAATGAATTTTACACAATTTAATATTAAATAAATGAAAATAACTACTTTTTATTTTTTTTAAATGTTATTTAATTATTTTATAAAATTACATATTTTATATATGTATTGATTAATACTTAACCAGTATAATATGTATATATATATAGAAAATTATAAATAACAATATATTTATTTTTCAATCCATTAATATATCATCTATTTTATTATTATTATTATTTAATATATACTTTACAAAAATATATACAACGTTATATAATAAATACATAATATAAGATCATACATCATATAATACGTTACAATATAATTTAATATTATAATATAATGTAATTTTAAAATATGTGATATTAATATTTACGTATAAAATCGATTTTAAACGTAATGATCATTACTAGATTCTGTATTTAATGATATCGGTAAAATAGAAAACTATTGTTACTCAATAATGTGAATGTACTTATTAATATAATATACCTATATTATATGTAATTAATTAATTATTTATATTTTTATAATAAAGTAATTCTAGTATTCTAATATTTATCATTTTATGTAATACAAGTATTTATTTATGAAATATTAATATAGATATAGTTATTACATATATTACATGTTACACATATGTTATATATGTAATACAAGTATTTATTTATAAACTATTACTATAAATATAGTTATAACATATATTATATATTATATATATGTTATATATGTGATACAATAATTTATTTATGAAATATTACTATAGATATAGTTATAATATATATTATATGTTACATATAGGTTATATATGTAATACAAGAATTTATTTATGAAATATTACTATAGATATAGTTATAACATTTATAATATGTTACATATAGGTTATATATGTAATACAAGTATTTATTCAGGAATTATTACTATCGATATAGTTATAACATATATTATAAGCTAAACCCTCACTCTTTTACTGACATTTAATTAAGATTAGATTGTCAATACAAATTGATTAATATAATTATGATATTAGTGCTTTACACATTTATTTTATTTATTTATAATTTTATATTATCAAGTAAATATTTAAAATATAAAACAGTCAATTATTATTAATAATTTAATAGTTTAATATTATTGAATAAGAATAACTATAATTATGTTATAAAAAGCAATCATAATACAGTATATTATAAATTATACCATACTATGGTATAATTTACGTCTACATATATGTAGATATTCATAATATAATTGTATAGTTAATAGTATATAATATATTTAAAGAATTTAAATATTCAATACTTAATTATTTTATGATATATTAAAATACATTATCCATAATTATCTATATATTATTAATCTTGGATACTTGTTTATGTTTTATTATAAGCTAATATGTCAATTGATTATTTGCTATCATCATATATTATTATCAACCATTATAATGGAATAGTTTAAATTTATTATATTCCATTTAAACATTCATACAATTTGTATTAATTATTATATTATTGAGATTATATATACTACCATATAAAATAAATTATAAAAATTAAATATAATATTATAAATGAAATATTAATACAATTTAAACATTCATACAATTTGTATCAATTATTATATTATTGAGATTATATATACTACCATATAAAATAAATTATAATAAAAAATATAATATTATAAATAAAATATGTCTATTGTCCAGATAGTTAAATTCTTCTGTTATCTAATGATTATTTTCAAACGTTGGTAATGAATTTTCTACTCATCTCAGTAATCATCATTAGTATAATTTTACTATACTATCTACCGTAGACATTGGTTAATAGAGTGTGATTAGATATAATTAGTGCCATGATATGCAATAAAGAGATGCACATTTACTGTTAATTACACTTAATTACACTAGATTATCTATTACAGATGTGAATACATTTAAAATCACTTGAAATGAATATAGCTTGTATATTGTATTCATATGCACATATATATATGTATATATATATATATATATATATATATATATATATTAATGTGTGTGTATATATATATAACTATATATATTTATATGATTGTATTAATTAAAATAATATGAATAACATATTATAAATATAAGATGCATGGTTATGCGTGTAAGTTACATATATATAAATATATATATATTCTTTACTAAATACAATTTAGTATATATATTGTGATCTGGATAATTTAGTTCCATATAGATATGTTAATTATTTTAAATATCGTATATAATATCGTTTATATCATTTATAAATTAATTCGCTATATATAGTATTATAATGATAGCATCTCTATTATCATTTTAATCAAATGTGTATCATTTCCTTTTTATATCAACTTTTTTATTAAGATTGATGCTATATCCTATTGTTAAAAGCTATATATATATTAGTTTAAAACTGCTGAAAACTATATACTGAAAATAATATATATTATAAAGTGTTTACTATTACTCTAGAATTATAATATATATAGATAAATATTTTATTTAAAATAGGTAATAGTAATATCGTACTACTATATATATATATATATATATATATATATATGCCGAAATAGGTTTACAAAAAGTGGGATAGAGAATGAGAATAGCAGAATCAGAAGGATAGGAATAATATACGGTTTACACCAGGAAATAATATATTTCAGTTTAGTTTTTTTTGTTATAAAAAAAAGTTAAAACAATTTATTTACAACTTTCTAAGTATATTTAGATAAATATATTCATTATATATATTATAATAATATTGAATTTTACATAAAGTAATTATCTAATATAATTTATTATAAGCAATAGTAATACTATTACTAATGTAATAAAATATATAATAACTATTGTATTATCATTTATTTAGGTAATATATTATCTATATATATATATATATATATATATATATATATATATATATATGTGTGTGTTTTTACATATATTATATTACAATGTAATGTGATTCTAAAATGTGAGAATTGAATATTATCATACAAATAAAATCATTAGTAGTATTTTGTTTTAATTATATATACAATATTGTAAAATAATGATCAAGTGAAATATAATATTAAATAAATTTAATAAATTACTTATAGTTTTTTAAAATATATTAATAATAGTAAGCCAATATATATTAAATTGACAAATCAAATAAATATGTATGTATTACATATACATAATATAAGTATTTGATTTATTATTGCCCTTAAGGGCCCAAACCCAAACCCAAACAACAATTATAGATCTAATTATAACCTATATTTTTGGATATATTTTAATATTTACTCGTTATTGATTTATTTAGTATTATGAATAATTATGATATCAGTGTTCTTATATATATTATTTTATATACTTGTATTCATTTGAATTATAATTTATTATTATTACTAATATTACGTAATCTTTGATATTATGAGAATATTATTCTCGAACTACTATTGGAGTGGAATAATTTAGATTTGTTGAACGATTTATGGTAAATATATTGCATATTATATTATCGCCGTTATAGATTTATCTATATATATATATATATATATATATATATATATATATATATATATATACTTATTATATACGATATAGGATTGAATAAGATATAAAAATGAAATTATATTAAATAATCTTAAATTGTTATTATATCGTGATCTTATATATATTATTTCTATATAATGGTAATAATTTGAATTAAAATGTATATATAATATTATGTATATATAAATAAATATATATAGATATATATAATATTATAAATCAATGTAAAATGAAACATTAAAAGGATCATGAGAAAATAGAGTAGGATAATCCTCTAAATGATCACTATATAGATGATTCGACGTAACTGATCAATAGGACAATACTCCTGTTGTAATCCTATATACATATAGGTATCCCTATAATATAAAATTAGGGATGCAATTTTTCTCATGTCTTTTCACTTATATATTTTCACTTAAATAAATATATATAATATTATAAATCAATATAAAATGAAACATTAAAATAGGATTATGAGAAAATAGAGTAGGATAATCCTCTAAATGATCACTTATTTATATGTGTTCACTTAAGTGTGTCACTTCTATTTTAAGGTAACATAAATTGTGTATCACTAATATATAATTAGTTTTCATTTATTTTTATATAGAGTCAGCGTTTTCTAATATAAATCCTAATGATTTTAATTTTAAATAATACATTTTATTGACTAAATAGCTTACTCCACTATTTTTTAAAATTGTTCTGAAGCTCTATACATATAAAATATATTCTAACATATATATACGTAATAAATTGTTAAAATATATATAAAGAAATATGCTTTAAAAAATTGTCTTTATAAAATTACTAATATATATATATATATATATATATATATATATATACAAAATATGATGATCTAATTAGGAAATAAACTAGTATAATAATACTAAAACAAGATTAATATATATATATATAAATAATTTTGAATGTACTTGAGTATAATTATAATAAAATTTATATGATTACTTAAAATTGTTGTAAAAAATAATATGTTTTTAAATTAGTATTTTTTAGATATTTTTCTACAAGATTTAACTAAGATTTATTATTATTCCATATCGTTTATTACTTACACATATGCTATGTTTTATTTTTGTAATGCAAAGAGTTTATATATATATATATATATTTATTTTAATTAATAATCTTATATGAATATATTAAATATATGCGATAATCAGTTTATATTATTATACTAAACACGTTTGTTATCATATAATAACTTTATGTAATTACTATAGAAATGCAAACAAAATAAAGTTTTCTATATACAATTATTTTGACTTTAAAAGTTCATTTGGCAAATGTTTTATTTCAATATAATCTAATTAGAGTTGTTTGCAAAGGTCTGACACTACATCTAAAATTATTAGATACTCTAATTTAGATGTATACTATAATATAACTATTATTATATAACGTTGTCAATCAATTATTTAATAGACACACACACACACATATATATATATATATATATATATATATATATATATATATATATATATATGTATATATGCATAAATATACAAAAATGTAGTCGAATATTGAATTAAATATACTCTAATAATAGTAGGTTACTATATTAATAATAATAATCTGTATATAAATGACAATTTGTAATACATATTACATTTTTGAAATGGAAAAAAGTATAAATTCCCCACTACAAATTTCAATTTGGAATTCAATACAAGATTAACATTTATCAATTAATAATAATATATATATAATTTTATAATATTTTCATACTATATAGTTTGTATACGTATATTGGTAATAATATAATATTTTTAAAATGCCGAACTATTGATCATATACTGAATAATAAATATGTTTCATTTATAAATTATTTTCTATTATATATTTATGTTATATTTTGTTATATATAATATACTATATATTGTACGTATTTTTGATTATTGGTGTATATATAATATCAATTGTTATTCTAATCGTACTGAAAAAAAATAAAAATATATATATATTTATTATGATATAAAACAAACAGCATTACTAAAATATATTTTAAATATAATTTTATATTATAAGTTGTTGTCTAAAAATACATTATTTGTTTGCTATACTGACACTATGCATATATGCATAATATATATAGACATTTATGTGCAAATTTATTTACAAATATCTACTTTAAAATTATATTTAATTAATAATTAGCTATTCTAAAATGTTAAAGCTAAATAATTTATTTACATGCTATATTACAATTTAATTTTTAAAAGAGATTATATATATTAGATTGAAAATAAAATCAAAAATGTAAATGTATATTTATTTATATAATTGTAAACATATATTTATAAAAAATAATGTTGTGTATTTAAGATTATTTATTACCATCTATATATAATAGATTATTTTTTTGTTATTAAAAAAAAGTGATTCATTTTTATAGCCTATTTAAAACATATATATATCATTAACATATATATTAAAGTTAGATTACTATAGCAATAACTCATTAAATGCACTATCATCATACTTGTACTACATGCTATTAATATATTAATATATATATATATATATATATATATATATATATATATATTATATATATCTATTCTAAAAAAATTTCAATATTATAATTTTTATGATATTATTTTAGTTATTTTAGTTATTACCTCAGTAATGATATTCCTTCCAGTACATGTTATCACTAATTAGTAAATAAGTGTTAACAACCCTAATGTATAATAATAATAGATAATGTAACAATATCATATAATGAATATATTATTTAGAATAAATGATTAAAATTTAGTTTTTTGAGTTTTTATCGATACTCATTATAATAGTATTATTTTATATATATCATATATATATATATATATATATATATATATATATATATATATATATATATATATATATATATAATTCATATAAAATGCAATGTATATAATAATTAATGACTCAAATTTATATTATATATATTATTCTATATATGTTTAATATTATAATAATTAGTTTATATCAAATAAATGAAAAACATAAAACAATTTAGAAATATAATTTAATGATAGAATATCGATAAATATTACTGATAATGATCGCTTACATAATACTTGGTAAATAATAAATCTCTAATAATACTTTAGTTGGATTATTGCGAAGGAGTTATTGTATATAATAATTAAAAATGAGCCAACGTATGAATTGTATCTTCGGATGAACTTCTTTTAAAATCTCTAAATCTCCTTTTTACCGATGCCTTGAGTAGTTTATGTTCTTTGTCTGATGACATATCAGAAGCAAGACTATTAGTTGGAATGTCAATAGATCTTTTAGTTGCCTTTCTTCTTTTTGGTACCTGTAACTTTGGCAATTCTTCCTCATTTTCATAATACATTTTGTTTCTGGTTTGATTCGATATACTTCTATATCTATTTGGAATGTTTTCATTATAGTAACCACGATTACTAAATTGATAAGGAGATAATTGAACCGATGAATGGCATGTAGCATTTGTTGTTGAATCTTGAATTGTATCTTGATTATTCATAGATGAAGTCAATTTATCTAGTTTTATCTGTGCAGTTTGACGCCTTAAACTTCTTGACCTGGTTGCATATTGACATTCACATACATCATTTCTAATATTTTGTTCTCGATACATATTTGTATTTGTAATAGATACGACCTGAGCCACTCTGGGATGTATATTATCTGATATTGAAGATTGTTCTTCTAATATAGTACTATGTAAAGGGTAATTCAGTGTACTGTGTAAATGGTGATTAAAAGTACTATCACATATTCCAGATATTGATGAACTAGAAGCATATTCTCTTAAATTTATTTCTTTTGAAATAATACTAATTTCATGGATATTGATTTTTTTAGAATTAATTGTACCTGGAGAAACAGATAAACATGACGAATCTGAATTCGACCATATAGAAGTATCATTAATAATATTTTCCTCAAATAAAATTTTCTTTTTAAAATTATTTATATTCTTTTTAAAAGTAAAGTGATGTAACACCGATTCATTTACATAATTTTCTTTCATTGCACATTTCAACTGATCCGTTGTACGTTTACTAGCATATATAGAACGTATACGTTCTCTAGCATCGGTTACTCTTTCTATACTGCTACATGGTCTACTTTGGGAATTTTTTATCTGCGAACTTTGCAATACTTTATCAAATGATCTAAAGTTATCTAGCAAGCCTTCAAATTGTTGTTTCACATCTTGCAATTCTAATTTCAACTTTAAATCTTCTTCAATTAATGTTAACTGTAAAATAGGATTAAACTATATATGATGTCTGTATTTAAAAAATATATATATATTTATATTAGATAGAATATAGAAGTATTTCATAATTGTATTTCATGAATAAAACAATTGTATACAATTAAATAGAAGTTTGTATATATTTTGAATAAACATATTAGTTACCTGATTTGAATTGTATGTTAATATTCGTAGCTACATAAATATAGGTCTACTATAGAGCATATATATAGGAAAAGCAGGATATGATAGCAATTACATATATATATATATATATATATATATATATATATATATATATACAGTATAAGTGTATTTATATGAAATATATATGAAGAGCATATTTCATTTATTTGAATTTATAATATATTAATATTATAATACGAGTATGCTTATATATATAAATACATAGATCATACATATTGATGTATACATGTTTGATAAAAAAGATAATGGTATACCATATATGATCCCAAATCTAATATTACATATTTATAGAATAACATAATATTGTTACATATTATTATATAATAACATATATTATAAAACATATGTGTAATAATATGCATGTTATAAATATTCTATTCTGTAAGAATATGTTTGAACGGTGAGGCTATACATTAAGACAAACCATTTAATGTTAATCCCTTATACAAGTGTTACTTTTAATTAATTACACCGATAGCATAACATCCATTACGTGATATGTTATTATATAATCAATTGAACAGCGGGGTATTATTTATTCTATTACAACTAAAAGTTCTATCAATATCACTACTACTACTACTACTACTATTACTAATACTACTACTACTACTACTACTACTACTACTACTACTACTACTACTACTACTACTACTACTACTACTACTACTACTACTACTACTACTACTACTACTACTACTACTACTACTACTACTACTACTACTACTACTACTACTACTACTACTACTACTACTACTACTACTACTACTACTACTACTACTACTACTACTACTACTACTACTACTACTACTACTACTACTACTACTACTACTACTACTACTACTACTACTACTACTACTACTACTACTACTACTACTACTACTACTACTACTACTACTACTACTACTACTACTACTACTACTACTACTACTACTACTACTACTACTACTACTACTACTACTACTACTACTACTACTACTACTACTACTACTACTACTACTACTACTACTACTACTACTACTACTACTACTACTACTACTACTACTACTACTACTACTACTACTACTACTACTACTACTACTACTACTACTACTACTACTACTACTACTACTACTACTACTACTACTACTACTACTACTACTACTACTTCCACTACCACTACCACTACCACTACCACTACCACTACCACTACCATAACCACTACCACTACCAATACCACCACCACTACCACTACCACTACCACTACCACTACCACTACCACTACCACTACCACTACCACTACCACTACCACTACCACTACCACTACCACTACCACTACCACTACCACTACCACTACCACTACCACTACCACTACCACTACCACTACCACTACCACTACCACTACCACTACCACTACCACTACCACTACCACTACCACTACCACAACAACTACTACTACTACTACTACTACTACTACTACTACTACTACTACTACTACTACTACTACTACTACTACTACTACTACTACTACTACTACTGCTGCTGCTGCTGCTGCTGCTGCTGCTGCTGCTGCTGCTGCTGCTGCTGCTGCTACTACTACTACTACTACTACTACTACTACTACTACTACTACTACTACTACTACTACTACTACTACTACTACTACTACTACTACTACTACTACTACTACTACTACTACTACTACTACTACTACTACTACTACTACTACTACTACTACTACTACTACTACTACTACTACTACTACTACTACTACTACTACTACTACTACTACTACTACTACTACTACTACTACTACTACTACTACTACTACTACTACTACTACTACTACTACTACTACTACTACTACTACTACTACTACTACTACTACTACTACTACTACTACTACTACTACTACTACTACTACTACTACTACTACTACTACTACTACTACTACTACTACTACTACTACTACTACTACTACTACTACTACTACTACTACTACTACTACTACTACTACTACTACTACTACTACTACTACTACTACTACTACTACTACTACTACTACTACTACTACTACTACTACTACTACTACTACTACTACTACTACTACTACTACTACTACTACTACTACTACTACTACTACTACTACTACTACTACTACTACTACTACTACTACTACTACTACTACTACTACTACTACTACTACTACTACTACTACTACTACTACTACTACTACTACTACTACTACTACTACTACTACTACTACTACTACTACTACTACTACTACTACTACTACTACTACTACTACTACTACTACTACTACTACTACTACTACTACTACTACTACTACTACTACTACTACTACTACTACTACTACTACTACTACTACTACTACTACTACTACTACTACTACTACTACTACTACTACTACTACTACTACTACTACTACTACTACTACTACTACTACTACTACTACTACTACTACTACTACTACTACTACTACTACTACTACTACTACTACTACTACTACTACTACTACTACTACTACTACTACTACTACTACTACTACTACTAATAATAGCACTCAACACACCTAACATTATACTAAATACATCCGTTATATCTTTAGTTACTGATCATCTTATCATAACATTTAACCTACAGTTCCCCAGATCCAAACGACTTACTAAAACTATTCAATTCAGAAAAACAAAAAACATTACCATTACTGACTTCACCAATGACTTGATGTCCCACCTATCAACCTTTGCCGACTATCCAGACATAAACTCCCTTGACTCCTCACTACTAAAAACACTAAATAGACTAGCTCCAACCTTGACAAAAACAATTACCCCTCGACTTAACACTAAATGGTTCAACCGTAATCTATCGCTTACTAAACGTCAGCTTCGATATACAGAAAAAAAATGGAGAAAGCATAAAAGCGAAGAAAACCTCACTAGTTTCAAACAACTCTCTAGTAAATATAGACAACTGATTAAGAAGGCGAAACGTGAATACTACACCGATACTATAACAGCCGCCGGTAACAATGCTAAAAAACTATATCAAATATCGAATTCTCTACTCGGACGCACTACTCCCCGCATACTTCCCGATTGTCCGGCATCCACAAACTCAGCCAACTTCGACAACTACTTCAACAACAAAATAATTAATATAATAAACTCGCTTCCTAGTCCAACATTGCCATCCCTGTTAACTCCATCATATTCACTTGACTCCTTCAAAACCCCCTCCATAGCATCCATCAATAATCTCCTCCTCTCAGTGAAATCAGTATGCATGCTAGATCCGATACCTTTAATACTCCTAAACAAACTAACTACACTACTCTCTCCATTATACAAACAAATAATCGACCTCTCCCTCATCTCTGGCAAAGTTCCCGCTCATATGAAAAATGCACATGTCACTCCTATACTAAAAAAAAATAACCCACATGATAAATCTGATCTCTCCAACTACCGTCCAATTTCCAATCTATCATATATATCCAAAACTCTTGAAAGAATTGTATCTTCCCAACTACACGACTATCTCGACAACAATAACATACTGAACCAATTCCAAAGTGCCTATACGACTTACAAGAGTACTGAAACCGCACTAACACATGTACTAAATAATATACTACTCCATCCAACAAAACACTGCTCCATTATTATTTTCCTCGACCTCTCCGCTGCTTTCGACACCATAGACCGTCGGCTGCAGTGTATCGGAATTACAGGCACTGCACTAGATTGGTTTACATCCTACCTTGAAAGTCGCACATACTCAGTATGCATCGACTCATATAAAACTAAACCACGCATAATCTCTCACGGAGTTCCTCAGGGCTCTGTTCTCGCTCCAATACTGTTTAACATATACCTAGCACCTCTACTTGACATATTCGACAGATACCCAGAAATACATTTCCACACATATGCTGATGACATTCAAATATACTGCAGCTTACCAGATCCCTCTACTAACATATCTATACTAAACAACTGCTTAGACGAAATTAGTGGTTGGCTTGCCTCCAACTCTCTTTCCCTAAATACTAACAAAACAACTGTACTACTAATTAAATCCCCTACAACTTCCACAAATATACCTTCAATTCGGATCAATAACCAAATAATTAAATACTCTTCCACCGCTCAAAACCTTGGTATAATTTTCGATCAAAAATTATCTTTCTCTCAATACACAACTTCCTTATCAAAATCCATTAATCGAACACTCCACACTATCCGTCTAATTAGACCCTCCATCACCACCAAGCTCGCCCAACTGCTTGTTACATCCCTAATACTGCCTAGAATCGACTACTGCAACTCTACACTACACAGACTTCCCCGAAATTCTATAATTCCTTTCACCAAACTACTATATTCCGCAGCACGCATAGTTTACCGCATCCCTAAATACTCCAGAACTCATATAACTCCATATCTCAAAACACTACACTGGCTACCCATCACACAGCGAATCCAATACAAAATTATACTTCTCACTCATCTAGCTACACATCACAATAAACCAGACTACTTGACTGACCTACATCTAGCTACACATCACAATAAACCAGACTACTTGACTGACCTACTGACTGACTACAATCCCTCCAGATCCCAACGTACTGAAAACCAATATAAATTACACACACACAACTGCACAAACCTCACAATAAAACAACAATCTGCCTTCTCTATTGCTGCTCCCAAACTATGGAATAGCCTACCAACTTCGCTCAGATCCTTATCGTCCACTCCTTCCTTTAAACGAAAATTAAAAACTTATTTATTCTCCATCGCCTATCAATAACTAAAAATCACGGCCGAAAACTCCACATTGAAGTTGATGGAAGTGAATAAACCCAATTGGTTACAAGGTTACAAGGTTACTACTACTACTACTACTACTACTACTACTACTACTACTACTACTACTACTACTACTACTACTACTACTACTACTACTACTACTACTACTACTACTACTACTACTACTACTACTACTACTACTACTACTACTACTACTACTACTACTACTACTACTACTACTACTACTACTACTACTACTACTACTACTACTACTACTACTACTACTACTACTACTACTACTACTACTACTACTACTACTACTACTACTACTACTACCACTGCCACTACTACTTCCACTACCACTACCTCTACCGCTACTATTACCGCTATTACTACAACTACCGCTACCGCTACCGCTACCGCTACCGCTACCGCTACCGCTACCGCTACCGCTACCGCTACCGCTACCGCTACCGCTACCGCTACCGCTACCGCTACCGCTACCGCTACCGCTACAGCTACCGCTACCGCTACCGCTACCGCTACCGCTACCGCTACCGCTACCGCTACCGCTACCGCTACCGCTACCGCTACCGCTACCGCTACCGCTACCGCTACCGCTACCGCTACCACTACCACTACCACTACCACTACCACTACCACTACCACTACCACTACCACTACCACTACCACTACCACTACCACTACCACTACCACTACCACTACCACTACCTACTACTACTACTACTACTACTACTACTACCACTACCCTACTACTACTACTACTACTACTACTACTACTACTACTACTACTACTACTACTACTACTACTACTACTACTACTACTACTACTACTACTACTACTACTACTACTACTACTACTACTACTACTACTACTACTACTACTACTACAACTACTACTACCACTATTACTACAACTACCACTATTACTACAACTACCACAACCACTGATCTATCTATTTACTTATTATTAATAGGATTATCGCATTTCAATTATAATATTAGGAGCAGTTCTAAAATATATGTCAACAAATATACAAAATATATACATTAGTGATATTATATAATAAATGCATTCAATATAATCACTCATAAATGTCATATTTTATATAAATCTTATTATTTTTGAGTATATTTAGTAAAATAAATTCGTAATGTGTGTATAAACACAATGTATTTTGTAAACTTTTTAAATGACTTCAATCAATTAATTATTCTATACATTAAAAATTAATAATTTAAAAAGTGTTTTAGATTATTGTAAATCAAAAAATATAATAAAACTCTTTTATTTATTATATTTCATTTGTTAATTCACAATATATTTGAATGAAATTAGTAATCTAAATATAAATAATGTGTATCATTTTATAAAATTATATTAAATATCTTCATTGACTATAAAATTGTTATAAATAAAATATGTTTGTGTAATATTAAATTATATCTAACTTTATATTATTTTTTATATTCAAGTTCAAACTTAAAGTTTTATAATTATAATAACTAAATAATATTAAACTCTTTTTTGTGTATGTTAGCAAGTATATATCGTATATATCCTTGATATTATTATTTATTATTATTTCTAATATGTACATAATGTGGTTAATTGAAATATATATATATATATATATATATATATATATATATATATATATATATATATATATATATGTTAATGACCAAACATTTATAACTGGTAGTTCTATAAATATTTATATATAAGTATCTCAAGGGATTAATAGATATTCCTACAAATTTGCCATGTGTAATGAATGTCTAAATTAAACAAATAATGGTGATATTATGCTAACTATACATACTTGTACCTATATAATATAATTTATTTGTCCATTAATATTTTGTATAAATTACAACAAAAAATAATGATCCATTTTATTATATTATAATAATAATTTTAAATAAGTATATTAAAAATGTATTATCGATTTAACTACATTTTCAATTGTTATATAATTATTTATAGTATTTTATAATATGTTATTATCATATATAATAATATTTCAATTTAATTGTATTATACTGTTTATTATAATATTATCATTAATAATTTGTTTCTAGAACCTTTTTTCTTGCCCTTATTTGTTTTTTGCTATTTGGAGTAAGCATATTTATAATATTACGTTATATGATAAATTATAAATATAAAACACCTGCTCTTATTGACTATGTTATTAGCAATAATCTTGAAAAAAGTTTATATCACGAGTATTCATCTACTTGATGCCTATTGGACATAATTAAAGTAGGCGTGTCATTTATAATATGGCATGGTTTATATTATATAAAAGTATTGTTGGATTATATGTTGCTGTATACGTTTATAATCTAAATATCTATCTATGTTTTATATTACCTCAAACAAATTTAATGAGTATAAATTGGAATTTAATATCATATAATATAATATATTTTATCAAATATATTACATAATATTATATAAAATAACAATGTATAATATACTTAATTGATATATATATCAACAGTATTATATAATATTATTAAAAACAAAGTATTATTTATAAGTGTTATTAAAATACAAATTCCCAATAAAATTATTCAAATTATTAACATGTATACATGTAGATATAATATATTATAGAATATAATACATATTATGAAACAGTTGGTAAAATATACAATATGCCTCATATATATTAATACTATTAGTATTATTTAAATTATATTATTATTATTATTACAATTATTATTATTATTATTATTATTATTATTATTATTATTATTATTATTATTATTATTATTATTATTATTATTATTATTATTATTATTATTATTATTATTATTATTATTATTATTATTATTATTATTATTATTATTATTATTATTATTACAATTATTATTATTATTATTATTATTATTATTATTATTATTATTATTATTATTATTATTATTATTATTATTATTATTATTATTATTATTATTATTATTATTATTATTATTATTATTATTATTATTATTATTATTATTATTATTATTATTATTATTATTATTATTATTATTATTATTATTATTATTATTATTATTATTATTATTATTATCGTTATCGTTATCGTTATCGTTATCGTTATCGTTATCGTTATCGTTATCGTTATCGTTATCGTTATCGTTATCGTTATCGTTATCGTTATCGTTATCGTTATCGTTATCGTTATCGTTATCGTTATCGTTATCGTTATCGTTATCGTTATCGTTATCGTTATCGTTATCGTTATCGTTATCGTTATCGTTATCGTTATCGTTATCGTTATCGTTATCGTTATCGTTATCGTTATCGTTATCGTTATCGTTATCGTTATCGTTATCGTTATCGTTATCGTTATCGTTATCGTTATCGTTATCGTTATCGTTATCGTTATCGTTATCGTTATCGTTATCGTTATCGTTATCGTTATCGTTATCGTTATCGTTATCGTTATCGTTATCGTTATCGTTATCG
>OZ038315.1:37389190-37429198 GCA_964035775.1 Osedax frankpressi | reverse complement strand
TGCATGCAAATCAAAATATAACTTATGATTGTTTAGAGATGTCTCCGGACATTGTCCGGTATTAGGGATTATATGACCTTATGAAAGATATCCATTAAATTCATAGATAACGGTATAGATATCTCTATAGATAACGGTATTAGTATAATTCATATCTCATAATATCGAGGATATATCATAAGTATATTTCAATTTTGATTAACCTCAATTATTTCTTTATATTAATTATCTGTACAAAATGAGGGTAGAGAGGGCCAATTTTTAGGATACAGAATACACAAAAACGCTTGATATTTTTATTGTATCCTAATTAAGGTACATGATTACAAAATCAATTAGTGTACTCGAGGATTCATTTATATGGTACACCAGTAATATTTTTTAGGGTACAAGAAGTTCGAAAATGTATAATTGTTTTGTGTACCCTAATATTATATTCATTGTGTTTACGTTGAAAATACGTATATGTATATAATAGATAAATTAAAACAATTACAACTATAATTAGAATAAACTAAAAATATACCATTTTTATATTTTTATTGCGTGCGTAGAGCACACGTACTTTTTTTTTACAATAAACATTGGAAGTAGTAGTAGTAGTAGTAGTAGTAGTAGTAGTAGTAGTAGTAGTAGTAGTAGTAGTAGTAGTAGTAGTAGTAGTAGTAGTAGTAGTAGTAGTAGTAGTAATAGTAGTAGTAGTAGTAGTATTAGTAGTAGTAGTAGTAGTAGTAGTAGTAGTAGTAGTAGTAGTAGTAGTAGTAGTAGTAGTAGTAGTAGTAGTAGTAGTAGTAGTAGTAGTAGTAGTAGTAGTAGTAGTAGTAGTAGTAGTAGTAGTAGTAGTAGTAGTAGTAGTAGTAGTAGTAGTAGTAGTAGTAGTAGTAGTAGTAGTAGTAGTAGTAGTAGTAGTAGTAGTAGTAGTAGTAGTAGTAGTAGTAGTAGTAGTAGTAGTAGTAGTAGTAGTAGTAGTAGTAGTAGTAGTAGTAGTAGTAGTAGTAGTAGTAGTAGTAGTAGTAGTAGTAGTAGTAGTAGTAGTAGTAGTAGTAGTAGTAGTAGTAGTAGTAGTAGTAGTAGTAGTAGTAGTAGAAGTAATAGTAGTAGTAGTAGTAGTAGTAGTAGTAGTAGTAGAAGTAGTAGTAGTAGTTGTAGTAGTAGTAGTAGTAGTAGTAGTAGTAGTAGTAGTAGTAGTAGTAGTAGTAGTAGTAGTAGTAGTAGTAGTAGTAGTAGTAGTAGTAGTAGTAGTAGTAGTAGTAGTAGTAGTAGTAGTAGTAGTAGTAGTAACATTTATAAATGAATTCTATGAATTAACTTCCTCGATATGTTTGGACTTTACATTGATTACGGGCGATTTTAACTTTCATTTTAATAAATCGGATAGATCTATAACCGAATTCAAAAAAATGCTTCTGACAAATAATTTGATACAGCATATTCAGACCCATACTCACGTATTAGGAAATATTTTGGATTTAGTAATTACTTCTAGATTTTTCAAATACAATATTAATAAACTACCCATTAATAATTTATTGTCCGATCACTATGCTGTACCAATACTCATAGATGTATATATGCCACCATTGCTTAAACGTTATATTAATTATAGAAATATTTCTTCGATTAATGTACCAAATTTCTGTAGTGATCTCAGATCATCAATTTGCACTAATAATGTATGCGTAACAAATTTAACTGAAACATTATGTTATCTAATAAATAAGTATGCGCCATTAAAAAAAAAACTAGTGAGAATTAGTCATTCTCACTGGTTTAATGACGATACAATTAATGCCAAAAAAGATTTGAGAAGAAAAGAGAGATTATATAGAAAAAAAAGATCTAATGCTAACTTATATAACTTAAATTATTCAAAATATTATTTTAAGCAGTCAATTTTAAAAGCGAAGAAATACTATTATTTTAATAAAATTAAAGAATGTTCAGGAAATATGCGTAAGCTTTATCAAATCACAAATAGTTTAACTGGTATAAAAAACAAAACAATTTTGCCAAATGAGGATGGCATAAGTCTATGTGAAAAATTTGCAGATTTTTTTGATTGCAAAATTAAAAAAATCATTGACACAATAAATTCTTTCACATTTAATAATAATGAAATTGAACTGCCAATAGAACCTATACCAAATTTAACATTATCAAAATTCAATGTCCCATCCCGTGATACAATTTCAAGATTAATTTTAAGTTTTCGAAAATCTTCTCCGCATGATCCTATACCTCTGAGTCTATTTAAACTTATTGCTTATCCTCTATCTAACTATATACTTACTATAATCAAACTATCTTTTACAAAAGGATCAGGAGAATATATTAATAAACATGCTATTATCTGTCCAATCATTAAATATCATAATATTAATAAGAATATCCTTGGTAATTATAAACCAGTATCTCAAATAACTTTAATTTCGAAGCTAACCGAAAAAATTGTGTATAAACAAATAATAAAATATATCGAGGAAAATAATTTATTGGATGAGTTCCAAAGTGCTTATCGCGCACTACACAGTACTGAGACTGCTTTAATAAATGTAATGGATGATTTTCTGAATTTCAAAGACTCAAATTGTCCTATACAAATACTACTACTTGATCTTTCAGCTGCTTTTGACACTCTTGATCATAGTATATTAGAAAAAAGATTACTTGGCTTGGGTATTGAGAAATTAGCGCTTAATTGGATAATGAGTTATATTAAGGAAAGAACTTTTTCTGTAAAAATATCTGAACATTATTCTACGCCAAGATTTCTTAATACAGGAATTCCTCAAGGATCCGTATTAGGGCCATTACTTTTTCTTATATATATAAAGCCACTATCTAATATAATTAAGAAATTTAGTGGTATTAAATACCACATCTATGCTGATGACATCATTATCTATACAGCATTATCAAACAATAGTAATAATATATTTAATGAATTGTCACCATGTGCAAATGCAATTAATCGCTGGCTTATCGCCAATAAGTTATTACTTAACAAGTCTAAAACTGTGCTATTAAATATACCGAGTAATTTTAGATATTTCCGTCCTATAATTATTGATAAAACACTTGTTAACCCGAGTAATAGTGTAAAATACTTAGGAATTATTATTGATCGAGAATTAAACATGAACGAACAGATAACTTCTGTTTGCAGAAAAACAAACTCATCACTTTATAGAATAAGAAAGATCCGTAAATATTTGACAAAACACATTACTATCATTCTCATCAAATCTCTTGCTCTCTCGCACTTAGACTATTGTTCTTCTATATACCATGGCCTTACACATAAAGCTACCCGGAATATACATAGAATCATACGAAGGAGTGTTAGATTAATATTTCGCCAACGAAACACTGATCATAGTAGTGTTACAAAAAGAATGCAAGAAGTGGGCATATTAGATATCCAAGAACGATCGAGATATCGTATTCTCTCAATTATCCATAACGTGCTCCATAAGAAACGACCGCGATATCTACTGAAAAAGCTGAATTTAAAATTATATCGAAGAACTTTGAGATCAACAACGGACTGTAATGTGCTAACTAGTAAACGAACTAGACTCCGAAGTACAAGCAGCAGGGCATTCTCCGTCGTTGCACCGTTGTTGTGGAATGCTTTATCAAGAAATCTGAGAGCAGTTGAAAATCACAAGAAATTCAAGAAAGAATTATTAAACTGTGCGTAGTTTAAAGAAAATGGACATATTTTTTATTGCATTTTTATTTTTATCGAAACTATACAGTTTCCGACTGCATAACATTTGTCAGGGCAAACCCACCATGCCGATAAACAATTGTCTAAATAAATCGTTTTGATTGATTGATTGATTGATAGTAGTAGTAGTAGTAGTAGTAGTAGTAGTAGTAGTAGTAGTAGTAGTAGTAGTAGTAGTAGTAGTAGTAGTAGTAGTAGTAGTAGTAGTAGTAGTAGTAGTAGTAGTAGTAGTAGTAGTAGTAGTAGTAGTAGTAGTAGTAGTAGTAGTAGTAGTAGTAGTAGTAGTAGTAGTAGTAGTAGTAGTAGTAGTAGTAGTAGTAGTAGTAGTAGTAGTAGTAGTAGTAGTAGTAGTAGTAGTAGTAGTAGTAGTAGTAGTAGTAGTAGTAGTAGTAGTAGTAGTAGTAGTAGTAGTAGTAGTAGTAGTAGTAGTAGTAGTAGTAGTAGTAGTAGTAGTAGTAGTAGTAGTAGTAGTAGTAGTAGTAGTAGTAGTAGTAGTAGTAGTAGTAGTAGAAGTAGTAGTAGTAGTTGTAGTAGTAGTAGTAGTAGTAGTAGTAGCAGTAGTAGTAGTAGTAGTAGTAGTAGTAGTAGTAGTAGTAGTAGTAGTAGTAGTAGTAGTAGTAGTAGTAGTAGTAGTAGTAGTAGTAGTAGTAGTAGTAGTTAAAGAAGTACAAGACAGATTGGATATGGGTCTGTAATTGGATAATACAGACTTTTCTACGGAATGATTCTTCGAGATTGGAGTGACATGGACATATTTCATGGAGGGAAGGAAAATACCGGATTTAAGTGAGTGATCGATTAGATGTTTATAACATGGAGAAAGAAACGATGAAAGGGTTGAAATAAGTAAAGTGGAATAGAACCAAGAATACGTGTGGATTTAACAGATTAAAGAAGATTTTCAATGTGAGCAGTAGAGAGAGTGTCGAACAAATTCAACGAAAATGTGGGCATTAGATAATTTTATTTAATCTTCTGTACAGTATCATTTAAGTTTGTCGAATAGGTTTTTGTAATTTGATTAGGTAATGTGTAATGTGTAATGTGTTCAATGAATATTGAGGAGGATAAAGGAGGATAAAGGAGGATAAAGGAGGATAAAGGAGGATGGTTTATAATATATTGCGAGGTAGGATTGATGGTAGGGTGTAAGATTCGATGTCGGATAGTGTGGATAGAAGACATGATGTGTGTTTGTATGGTGTATTGTGATATATGATGGATGTATTATTGGTGGAAAAGGTATAGTTTATTGGCTGTAAATGGGGATTTCTAGAGTTTGTTTAGTTTTTAGACGGTAGTGGGGTTGGGATGGCATCGGATGTAACAATGGTTGTGGTAGGACTGTGTATCTGGAGGTTGAGATGTCACGATTAAGAGATGATGGTATATTTAAGGAAAATGGCTGGGGTTATCTGTTTTTCAGTTAGGTAAGGGTGGGTATGATTTATTGATTGGGTAGTTATTGTCGTAGTTAGTTTTCTTACTACTACTACTACTACTACTACTACTACTACTACTACTACTACTACTACTACTACTACTACTACTACTACTACTACTACTACTACTACTACTACTACTACTATTTCTGGACAACTTGTCATTGTCCCATTTATTATTTCAAAGAAACTTTGGCTGGGCTTCACCATTTAGGGATTGTTCGACAAATGATGAACATCGATAGTAATGTACGAGTAGGGGTTTACGTATAAAAACAATCAACAATAAGAAAAAAATGGTAAAGAGATGTATTAATAATAACATGGCGGTGTGAAATCATATTGAAATATGTGAAGATAGGTATAATAATAATATATGATGGGAAGTTAACGTGGTAATGTGGTGTAGTTAATTTTAGCGGGAGGGTATACTAAATGAGTAAAGTTTGGTTCTCTAGTTTTGCACAACACCTAATCAGTCCTTGGTGTACGTAGTAAGCCTATGTCGCTCGCATGTAGTGTCTGTATGCTCGTACACCGCCTTCCAACGTCCGAATCGTGATTAATTCTTTTACCGATGCTGACATTCCGAGGCTATTCAGGAGCGCATCGGACCGAGGGGCGAGTTGCCCACGCCAATCTAGTATGAGCGCTCCGAATTTAACCTCAAAAGCACCGGTTATATTAATCACGAATTCGCGGACGAGAGGTATGTCATACTTATGAGTTTTCTGATCAAACCTCTCATCCATGACTGATGGGTCAGTGGTGATTTCCGTATCGACGACTACTGCTAAGCCGTCACGACAAGTGATAAGATCTGGTTTAAGAATACCAGTCGGCGTTCTAATGTGAAGTTCGAGGAAACACATATAACGTTTGTTTTCCAACGAACTCGCTAGCATCGCCGTCACTTTGTCATGACGTCTTACCCTGGCAACGTGTGTCTGCGGGCACCTCTGCAGAATATGTGTCATTGTGGTATTCGGGTACCCGCAAAACGCGCACTGAGTATTTATTTCCGGATAGGCGCGTCTGGCCCTGGCTGGACAAGGGAGGATATTATGTCTCAATTTGAATATATTGATGTAATCGTGTGCGTAATCAGACGATTACATCTTATCCAACCGTTTAGTTTATTACCAGGCACCAAAACACGCCCATCGACACTCTGTACTAGTTGCTCATTTAGGGAAGCGCGCACTTCGGAAGTACTACGCAGAGGAACACCGTCTTTAGAAGGTGGTACCGACCAACCTAGTCTATCTCGACTACCTAATATTTCTACCAGGGGATCGTCACCACCGAGGATTTTTGCCATTCTCTGGCTCCTGATGACCGGTATGGTCAGAGCCAGAACGGGGATAGCGAGACCTCCGGAGTCGGTGGATGCATGAAATACCCCCAGCGATGTGTCTTTTGGTAGTCGAAGCCATCTACGGACATACCGGCGTGTTGCTTTGTCTAGAGACTGGAGGCCTCGTTTGGTAGGGCCATAAAAGTTGAGCATGTGCATACTTGCGGGGATGATGTAATCCCTGCACAGCTCAACTTTTTGGTGAGGCTTTAGCGGGGCCCGATCTAATTTAGCAAGATTATTGTTAAAATTACAATAGATCGGACCATTATTTGGCTTAAGTATTCCAGTCTCTAGTCCCAGATACTTGTATGTATCGAGGACCTGCAACGCGCCGATATTCTCCAGACCAATGTTGAGGAAGGGTCTACTTTCGCATGCCCACACCCCGCGTTTTTGGTTTACGACAATATTGAGTGTTTTACATTTAGAAGGATTAACCGAGAGGCCACATTGCTTGAAACGTGCGGACAATAAATTTACTTGCCTTTGTAACCCCTCGGTTGTATCTGAAAACACTACAATATCATCGGCAAATGCAAGGTGTGAGACTTTAGCGAGACCGATGTTAATTGCATCCTCCTCAACCAAACAATCGACACAGTAATCCATCACGGAATTAAAAAGGATAGGAGACAAAGGGTCTCCCTGCTTAACCCCACGGCATATACGAATGGGATTGGATTTTTTTTGGTCTATTTTTATATTTATTATATTATTATTGTATAAATTATTAATATATTTTAGAATTTTTGTAGGAGTGTTAACTCAACGAGCTAAGGCGCTGATAGCGTGATGTGACACCGAATCAAATGCCTTAGACACGTCGAGAAAACAGAGTTTTAATGATTTACATTCTTGTTTATGTTTTTATATTATTATAGAATTTAATAGGTAGAGGTTTTCGCATATGCCGTCGCGTTTGGCGAAGGCCTTCTGCCTTGGTCCCAATTTTATAACCCGTGATATCCTACTGGCCAAAAGTCTGTGAAATAGCCTGGATACCATAGACGCTAGCGTTATAGGCCGATACTGATTAGGAGATGTGCTTAACTTACATTTAGGTATTAGAGTTGTCGTTCCAACTTTAAATGCGGAAGGGCATATACCGGTTAGTATATAGAGGTTAAACCTCATCGCAAGGCGATGTATACCGATGGATACAAGGTCCGATTTCCGAATATGGTCAGGTCCAGGGGCTCCATCATTAAGGAACTTCAGAGAAGTTGCGACCTCTTCTATTGTTATCGGCGGCGTAGAAGTGTCATTATCACTGAAGGTTGGACCGGTGAAGGGTATAGATTCAGTTTCAAATAAATCCTTCCAATATGGGTATTGGCTATCGAGGGGAAGCTGATTGGGGGGGCTCTTGGAGAGATGTACTATTTAGTATTTTGCCCATAAGGTTTGCCTTGGATTTTTTCCAAAGTTGTTGAGCTTTCGCATATTCTGCGATACGAGCGGAGCGTCTCTCTTTCCTGGCCGTCATATAATGTACGCCTACCATTCGGGAGCGTTTTTTCTGTTCGACCGATGTATCGTTGATTGGTCTTATTTCTAGCGAGTTGCTTGTTGGTCGATTGATGAATATTTGGTCTATTGTTCTCGACTACTACTACTACTACTACTACTACTACTACTACTACTACTACTACTACTACTACTACTACTACTACTACTACTACTACTACTACTACTACTACTACTACTACTACTACTACTACTACTACTACTACTACTACTACTACTACTACTACTACTACTACTACTGCTGCTACTACTACTACTACTACTACTACTACTACTACTACTACTACTACTACTACTACTACTACTACTACTTCTACTACTACTACTACTACTACTACTACTACTACTACTACTACTACTACTACTACTACTACTACTACTACTACTACTACTACTACTACTACTACTACTACTACTACTACTACTACTACTACTACTACTACTACTACTACTACTACTACTACTACTACTACTACTACTACTACTACTACTACTACTACTACTACTACTACTACTACTACTACTACTACTACTACTACTACTACTACTACTACTACTACTACTACTACTACTACTACTACTACTACTACTACTACTACTACTACTACTACTACTACTACTACTACTACTACTACTACTACTACTACTACTACTACTACTACTACTACTACTACTACTACTACTACTACTACTACTACTACTACTACTACTACTACTACTACTACTACTACTACTACTACTACTACTACTACTACTACTACTACTACTACTACTACTACTACTACTACTACTACTACTACTACTACTACTACTACTACTACTACTACTACTACTACTACTACTACTACTACTACTACTACTACTACTACTACTACTACTACTACTACTACTACTACTACTACTACTACTACTACTACTACTACTACTACTACTACTACTACTACTACTACTACTACTACTACTACTACTACTACTACTACTACTACTACTACTACTACTACTACTACTACTACTACTACTACTACTACTACTACTACTACTACTACTACTACTACTACTACTACTACTACTACTACTACTACTACAACTACTACTACTACTACTACTACTACTACTACTACTACTGCTACTGCTACTACTACTACTACTACTACTACTACTACTACTACTACTACTACTACTACTACTACTACTACTACTACTACTACTACTACTACTACTACTACTACTACTACTACTACTACTACTACTACTATTACTATTACTATTACTACTACTACTACTATTATTACAACTACTACATATCATTCATCATCTTTAAAAACCATTTACTAGTGAGACATTGATAGTATTCCATAGATCTAATTAAATCAGATCTACTATGTTACTACAGATCTACTATTTAACTAAATTACTTGATTTATATTTATTCAAAAATTACCTATCACATTTACTAAATAAATACGCCCCAATTAAGATAAAATAAATTAGCGCAAAACTATGTAAATGGCGAAAAAAGCTATTAATTATGAGAATCTTAAACAATTTCTCAATTCAAAATCATCTTTCATGCATATAATTAAATTAGCCAAGATTAATCACTCCCAAAATGCTATATCAATGTGTCATGGATATAGTAAACAACTATATAGATTATCACGACTTTGCAATACTTTCTCATCAGTTTTCACTACTAAAATTATTAATATTATACATATAATAGAAATAGAACTTCAATGATTCTATTAATCCAAAGTATCTCGTTATTTATTCTCATCATTTTATGAGCAATTTGTACTAACTATTGTCCATCTTATAAATAATTGTCAATATAAATCTTCCCTATATCCACTAACAATTCCTCTAATAAATTAATTATCATCAATCTTATCTCAATTAATTTTTGAAATAGTTAATAATTCTTAACAGGTAGTATTTAAAAAGATCTACAACAACAACCCTAGTAATAAGAATTATAAAGAAAAGCAATCTCGACCCCGAATCTCTTTTCTAACCAAAGACTCATTTCATAATTATCAATTGTGTCGAAAATAATTGAGAAATCATATTTTCTCAAATTAACGATTATCTAATTAGAAACAAATTGCTTGATACATATCACGGTGCTTATACATCATAGTACAGAAACAGCAATTCTAAATGTTTTTGATAGTGTAAGATAAGTAAGCATCGCCCACATAAATACCTCTTTTTATATTAATATGCGTCTTTTGATAATATTGAATGCTTATATACTTCTAACTGATATTGGTATATGTAAAATGTTTCTCCAATAGTTTATATAATTTATTAAGAATAGAACGATTTATATTAAAATTGGTAATTTTGTATCAAATCCAGCTCGGTTGACTTCCATAAGGTTCTGTATTAGACCCTTTACTCTTTATAATATATATTATTCCAATATCACATATCATAAATAAATATCCAATAATTAAATACCACTTATATGTTGATGATATTATACTTTATCATGAAGTCCCTCCAATACTTTCTCAGAATATAGATGTCATATCTACATGCGCTAATGAAATACATCTCTGGTTACTTATGAATAAACTTTATCTCAATAAGAAAAAACCTGAGTTACTTAATGCTCACCACATTTCTTCCTAACAGTTAAAATAGACAATCAAATAATTACACCCAGAGATCGAATAAAATATTTATGTATAGTTATTAATAATTTAGTTAACATTAAATCGCACATTACTATCAATATTTCGATAATAATATTTCGAAAAAATCAATTTACCAATTAATGAATATACGTAAAATTAGAAGATGTATCACCATTAAACTATATACAAACTTTACAAAACTTTTATGTCAACCCTTAATAGATCATTCTAGCATCTCGATGAGCGCAATAAAACTTAAGATCCTTACCTTCCCTAATCGTCCAGCCTATAGACTATTTTGTATCACCCATAACACATTATATATCAATTTCTCTAAATACTTATTAAAATCTCTAAGTCATCCTGAAATAACTAATATTAAACTCCGATCATCAATAGACAATATTATATTACAAACTAATTTATCACGTTTATTACCTATTCTGCTCCTATTATATAGAATAAACTTTCTCTCCATATTAGATCCACATCAAATCATAAAACATTTAAAAATCTACATAAATATTATCTTCTAAATAATAAATTTTTCCTATACTAAATAACCAAACCTACTTCATAACTCAAAATTCCTATTTCTTCCACCGGATTGAAAACTCATCACTTCATATACAAAACATTAATCTTCGAGTACACTCGCATCTATAAAGTCTCCTAAGTTACCGTTCACAATTCCCCCATACCTCATAACTTGTTACAAGATAAACATAAACTAAAAACTATAATTCTAAATGTACGTTCAATAAGAAATAAAGTATATATAACCAACGATATATTTGACTATCATAACTATTACATTCTATGCAAAACTGAAGCCCAAATACACACCGATTAAACTTTATATAAACATAAATTCTAAAAGTGTCATATACCATCTTAAACTTAGCCCACATTTTAGTAGGGTGTTATTTATTGGAATTATTATAAACTAGTTTTTAAAACCGAATTATCTCTTGAATACTCCGATACCTAAAATACTTGCGCCTATTTAATATACTTCTGTATATATATATATATTACCATCTACATAACTACACACAACTCAATCTCACTTTCTATAGACGAATTGAACGACATACCGTCCTCCTCTATAAACCAAATCATAAAACTAGGTGGCTTAATATAGCAATTTCACTAAGCGAGTCATATTTTAAGACTAACAATAACCATAATCTCATATAATCTTACTCAAAATGTTCAATCCATACCTAAGTCCAGCAATACGTAAGAAAATATTCTTGAACTAATAATCTCTCAAAATCAAATAGCCTATTTATTAATTCTGTCCAAAACCTAAAAGATAAAATGAACGTCCATAACTGTTCTATAGAACTAATTCTAAATATAATGAATCTAATGATATAATATTTATGAATCTTCTCTTCTCTCTATTCTCAATAATATTGCTGCATACGTGATATTTATATTAATAAACATTCTACCTTAATCGATGCTCTATTCACTAAACATACTCTCTTACTCATTGTTTAACCTCTTTATCATCCATTTCCCATATAAATAGTCATCTAATATCAGTAAAATGTAAATACAAGCTCCAATTTAGACCCCTTTTCCTGCTAGAACAATCCATAAACTCCGCTATTTTATATCCAACATGGTGTGTGCCCTTATCATAATCATCACTAAAAATCATATTATCTTATATTTCTAAGACTCTAGAAATACGTATTATAAAGTAACTCCTAAATTACATTAATAGCAATAATATAATTTATAAACTTTAAGCTTTTTATAATACAAACGAAAATATTATAATGACACGGCTTTAGATTCTAAATAAAATTAAACTCTTTATAAATATATACCCTACTTCATTGTTCTTTTGTTTCTACCTACAGCCTTGATACTATTGATCATAAAACATGTATCCGTTGACGGAAACATAATATATAATAATATATTATATATAATAATATATATAATAATATATATATATATATATATATATTTATATATATATACATATATATATATATAATAATATATATATATATATATATTTATATTTATATATATATATATATATATATATACATATATATATATATATATATATATATATATATATAATATATATGTGCGAATTCAATAAGTAACTTTTGTAGGTACAACATAATCAAATATAATCAAGATAATTTACAAAATGTGTTTAAAACATATATAAGTTGCGTGGATTATAACGCAATATTACATGAAATGAACATCACCATATATGAAATACTATACTCGTCGCCGTATTAATATATCACTATAGTGACCATTGCATGAATTATATTCAGATAGGCACGGGCACGCGATTCCCTACCCTAGCCCTACCCTAGCCCCTACCCTACCCCTAGCCCCGATATCGCATGTTTTATTCTCGACTTAGAGGTTTACCGTGTACCTATTCCTTGAAATGTTAATAACGTGTGTGCGGTGCTCACGTCGCGTGCGGTGTGGGGTTTCATTATAAGAGGCGTGGCTTACGCGATTGCGAAAACTTCTCCAGGATAAGACGCCTCACATGTATTCGAATACCAGCCGACGTAACAGTTCATCTGATAGTTATTTATAGATAGATCGTTGATATTATATTTTAGCGAAGTAGGCCGGAGTTTTAAAATATTCCGCCGCCGTTGCGGTGTACAGGTGGCGCTAGCGTATACCGACATTAGGGAAACTGCGTTGCGGCATAGTTGGTCGTGGATAGGGAGAGACGGGGAGAGATAGAGAACGCGGCAGGTAGCAAATCGAGGCACACAGTGGCATACCCAGCCATATATCATGGGACAAAGACAACAAAAACAACAGTTGAATAATAGTGAATTACAGGAATTGCTAACCTACACGTACTGTTAGCATAACATATTATCTTATTGTAATAGTAACCTTATATTAATTATACTTGCGAATTATAATAATATTTATTAAATACGCGTACAATACCTATATTATTTAAGTATATATTTAGATATATTTGTATTGTAATATATTATTGATATTGTGTTGTTAAAATGAAATTAACTTTATAATACGATGTCAATATAGTAGCATTAGATATGTTACAATGAACCTAGAAATGTATTCTCAAAGAAATTTACAATATAATTAATTTTATTTAATAGTAAAATTAATTTTCAGCATTAATTTGTATTATCTAATGTGCATCTTATCAAATCTTTTAATATTCGATCTATACAGTTAAGTATATAAAGATAGAGATCATGTGCCTTAATTGAATCTGTACTGATTTAGTTGTCATCCTTTAATACAATTTACTTATTTACCTAACTCATTGAATGTTTTTTATGAGGACTTCAGAAATAGCTTTCAGACTATATTATAGTATCAAGAGTTTATCTTCTACTCTTATAATGTGTGTATATATACATTTATGTATATCTTGATATTTTATTGAAATAAGAAAGCTATTCCTAGAAACTGCCTAGAAATTATTTTGGAATAGGATATATCTCATTCAAATTCTGTAAAAGAAAACGCCTGATCGCAGAACAGTAATAACCGTATTTAATGGTGGTAGTCGATATTTTTGGATGCCTTCACCTCGTTTATATAGCTCCGCAATAATAAATCAACACAAACAGTAAAATAAAAGTTTTAAACGACTTCGTTCGGACATTTACGGTTTCGTAAGGACATGGTGGATATAACATGCACTCCTGGCGGTAAACAATCCTAAATAAGTTAATATTGCATAATAACTTAATAATGTACCGGTTTATTCACCGACAAGTTAGACAAACGGAATTTCTGCACTAAACATGAATTACTGGCTAACGAAATTACATTTTAATTCGGTTAAATTCGATTTACTATAACTCCGATTAATTATGACAAATCCGTGACTTAGATTTGAAGAGTTTTGAGATTTTCTAGAGAAAAACTCTATGAACCCGACGGACTCTGCAATACGAGTGCAACGAAGTGTACTGTTCATTCGACTCCCGTACACATGCAATTACTAATACACAAACCATACTAGTACCGCATCGTAAGCTTAATTTATAAATATTCGATAGAATCACCGCGATAATCGAATTCGGGTGTGATTTATACGCTATGAATAATAGATGACGGAGATGTGAACGATGATGAGTCCTACGAGCTTTTACGTACGTGTTTCCTGTTTCACGATACACTTCGCATTCGTTACCACGGCAACGCCGTAAAGAGATCGTTACGGACGAATGATTGGACGTAGGCGAGCAGTCGATTAATTAATAATCGATAATCAATAAGAACGAGAGCAACCTTTTAAAATAATTTGGTAGACCATGATAATCATTCAAAAGCAATTATTGCTAAGAATGTTTAGTGTATTTGTTACTCCAGTTATTTTTATTCTTTTTATTATATATATTTATACACCTTTTTTATTTTAATTAAATGTATTTATTAATTCTTTAATACAACATTCATTTTTACAGTCGACAAGAAGGAATTACGTCAATGGTTAGTTTTATTTATGTTTTGCCTAAACGAATCTATATATATATATATATATATATATATATATATATATATGTATGCATATTTATATATAATACATGCATAATATATATATATAGAATGTTATGGAAAGTAAATATTTTTTATACAGAATATTTCTTGAAATTAAATTCTAAACTATTTATTTATAAATAAAGATACGAGTATTTATAAGTAATTATTTGTATTATATTTAATTAAATCTATCTGAAATTAAATTATTAGTGAGCTTATATAAAACTATTAAAAAAAACTACAATATTAATTATTATGACGACCATTGTTTTCCTATACAGATACATTTTTGTACTACTCGTCAACATAGTCATACTTGTTTATCATTTAAAAATAATATATACATAATTGATAATTGATACTTCAAATAATATATTAATTAATTTATATGAATTCTTTTAAAAATTAAGGAACATATATATATATATATATATATACGCGAATTTCAGTTCCATATCAACCTGACAGTTAATAACTGGCTTCTTTGATGAATCGCAATACTTTAATTGCGGTCAGGGAGTAAATAGACATCCCTTAACTTGGTTTAGATAATACTTTACGTAACCGGATGCCACGATGAGCCCATAACAAGAGTCAGGTAGAGTTTGTGTTTGTTTGGGATCTTCTCTCACATATTGATATGAAATCAACAAAAAGGTGACTGAACAATATGAATTGTTCATTGTTATATGCGCTGCATGTATTCTGTGCTTTTACACTCTATATATAGTCTGGAGTATAAAGTGTAGAGAAATACTTATATAGTGTAAAATCTAGAGTGTAAAGTATAGAGCAATGTGTATATAGTATAGAATCTAGAGTGTAAAATGTAAAATAATGCGTATATATCGTGCAATGTATAATTTATAATGTATAACTTACTCTGTATTGCGAACACTGTACAATGTTCAGTGTACAATATACAATGTACAATAAAGAGTGTACAATATACAGTATACAATATACAGTATGCAATGTACAGTATGCAATGTACAGTGTGCAGTGTAGAATGTACAATGTACAGTGTACAATATACAGTATACAATGTACAGTGTACAATGCACAGTGTATAATGTAGAGTATAATGTAGAGTGTAATGTAGAGTGTAATGTACATTATAATATACAGTGTAATGTACAGTGCAATGTACAGTGTAATGTATAGTGTAATGTATATTGTAATGTACAGTGTAATGCACAGTGTAATGTACAGTGTAATGCACAGTGTAATGTACAGTGTAATGTACAGTGTAATGTACAGTGTAATGCACGGTGTAATGTACGGTGTCCTGTATAGTGTATTAAACAGTGTACTATACAGTATGATATACAGTGTAATGTACAGTGTAATGTACAGTGTAATGTACAGTGTAATGTACGTAAAATGTACAGTATAATGTACAATGTAATGTACAGTGTAATGTAGAATGTAATTTACAGTGTAAGGTACAGTGTGTGTACACTGTGATATACAGTGTAATGTATAGTGCAATGTACAGTGTAATGTACGTAAAATGTACAGTATAATGTACAATGTAATGTACAGTGTAATGTAGAATGTAATTTACAGTGTAAGGTACAGTGTGTGTACATTGTGATATACAGTGTAATGTATAGTGCAATTTACAGTGTAATGTACAGTGTAATGTACAGTGTAATGTACAGTGTAATGTACAGTGTAATGTACAGTGTAATGTACAGTGTAATGTACAGTGTAATGTACAGTGTAATGTACAGTGTAATGTACAGTGTAATGTACAGTGTAATGTACAGTGTAATGTACAGTGTAATGTACAGTGTAATGTACAGTGTAATGTACAGTGTAATGTACAGTGTAATGTACAGTGTAATGTACAGTGTAATGTATAGTGTGCTGTGTACAATGTACAATGTACAGTGTACAATGTACAGTATATAATGCACAGTGTACAATGTGGAGTATAATGTACAGTGTAATGTACAGTGTACAATATGTAATGTAAAGTGTAATGTATAGCATAATTGTATAAATTAATATTTAGTGAATAACTTCAACCGAGATGTTTTCAAGTAGTCAGTCTAGTGGTCAGTCTAGTGGTCGGTCTAGTGGTCAGTCTAGTGGTCAGTCTAGTGGTCAATCTAGTGGTCAGTCTAGTGGTCGGTCTAGTAGTATGTCTAGTGGTCAATCTAGTGGTCGGTCTAGTGGTCAGTCTAGTGGACAATCTAGTGGTCGGTCTAGTGTTCGATCCAGAGGTCGGTCTAGTGGTCAGTCTAGTGGTAGGTCTAGTGCTCGGTCTAGTGGTCAGTCTAGTGTTCAGTCTAGTGGACAATCTAGTGGTCGGTCTAGTGTTCGGTCTAGAGGTAGGTCTAGTGGTCGGTCTAGTGGTCAGTCTAGTGAGCAATCTAGTAGTCAGTCTAGTGGTCAGTCTAGTGGTCAGTCTAGTGGACAATCTAGTGGTCAGTCTAGTGAGCAATCTAGTAGTCGGTCTAGTGTTCGGTCTAGTGGTCGGTCTAGTGGTCAGTCTAGTGGTCGGTCTAGTGGTCGGTCTAGTGGTCAGTCTAGTGGTCAGTCTAGTGGTCGGTGTAGTGGTCGGTCTAGTGGTCAGTCTAGTGGTCGGTCTAGTGTTCGATCTAGTGGTCAGTCTAGTGGTCGGTCTAGTGGTCAGTCTAATGGTCGGTCTAGTGGTCGGTGTAGCGGTCAGTCGAGTGGTCAGTCGAGTGGTCGGTCTAGTGGCCAGTCACATGGGAAGTTGTATTCAGTCTAGTGGCCAGTCACGGGGTCATTCTAGTGGTCAGTAACTTGGTCAGTATAGTATTCAGTCGAGTGGTCAGTATAGTGGGCAGTCGCGTGGTCGATTGAGTGGCCATAACCATCCATAAGTATGAAGTCAGTTACAATAGAATAGTAAAGTAATATGTTGTATTGTATTGTACTAATAGATCAAATTGCAGGTGTTGTGATGGCCTAGTTACCTAGAGAGAATTACATTGTCATGGTATCGTCCGGTAAATAAGATTGGCGCAGTGGTCAACTGACGGATGACAATTAATGGTTTTTCTATAGAACCTCAGACTCTGAATAACAATAGGTGGTCGAGTGACACTATAATAAGTGTATTCAATGGAGGTAACAATTCATTATTGAATATCATTTTCCATTATTAACTCTTGCTGGCGAGGAATCGGCTAACGGGCACTAATGGTGATTATTGCATCATCAACTATTTTATCGTCATTGCGCAATAGTAAGTGAATCAAAAGTGATTCATAATGGGATTTGACGAATACTATATTACAAATAATTTTAAACAAATATTATATAACCATAAGTATGTTAACGTATTTAATTATAGTTTAATAATACATTATAAATAATAAGATATTTTATATCTATTACATTACCAAATAAATCTAAATATTAATTAAAAGTAATATTTGTTTTATGATATAATGAGCAATCCGTTTTAATGAACGAGCATCTATATATATAAATATAATATAGTCTATATAAGTATAACTATACAATAGTAACTATACTATTTGACAATAAATTGCGTTGTATTGTTATTGTTATTAGGATTACATAAATATAATATTTGAATGATTATTTTGGGTGTTATTCTTTTTACGTAACGTATTCTTAACATCCAAATAAGTCTATTAAAGATTTTTTAATATAAAAAATAATTTTATAAATCATAATGAACATTGATCGGAAAATAATGTAATTGTAATTTGTATTATTATATTTATTAACATAATTGTAATACATATTTCAAAAATATTACATCACTCTGTTTCCTGGGAATCCAGAAATATTGTACAAAAATGTTGTTTTTTTCTGGAGGTGCATTTCCTTGAATTATATAATATTATATAATTAGTGTTGTACACGATATAGTGTTCAATACACTCCCGAGAAACCATGTGATGTAACTAGTATACGATATTACATAATTATTTTAAATTATATTTAAATATAATATATTTTTAATATAAATAAAATACTACTAAAATATACTGTCGATATATTCCTGGTATGTTAAAATAAGTAAACATTATAGAATTTAATATTAAAAAACAATATAGTTGAAAATTACTCTATAACGGCTAATACATAACTTATTGTATATATATATATATATCAATAAATGGTATATATGATGTTATAATATAATAAAGTTGGTTCTTCATATGTTACCATAATATTGGTAATAATATAATTTTCTTTCGCTTTCTTCTACTGTTATTATACAATAACTTGTATTCTATGAACCCATATAAGGATAGATCAATATTATAAAGTTATAATGCCGACATTGTAAATTATGGTAACTTTATTTTTCTATTTGGATATATACATGCATATACACACACAAATACACACACACACACACACACACACACACACACACACACACACACACACACACACACACACATATATATATATATATATATATATATATATATATAAATTCAATGTAAGCAATACTACGCCAAAGTAAATCCTTTAGATTATTGATATATATGGTATATATTTGAATGGGCTCATCTTTAATACTTGTATAAAGCTATCTGTAGATATTAGATATCAGATATTCATGAAGCAATATCCATTACATTATTTTGTAATACCGGTTTCAACATTTCACTACTCGATTACATAACTAGTACTCAATTTCTCAACACAATGCTTACAATGTTTATAATGATAAGTCAGATAATATTATATAAGCTGGTTGTAATTTTACACCATTATCATTATATCGATATTTTCCTGGAACAAGTGATATCTTTAAAAATAAATCAAATATACATACACCATAAATAAATATACACCACAAATCAAATAAATATATACGATATATATGTATGTATGTATGTACGGAATACATTGTACTGCATACTTTGTATGGCATAAAGTGTACGGCATATACTGTACGGCATACATTGTACGGCGTACAGTATACGGCATACATTGTAAGGTATACACTATACGGCATACACTGTACGGCATACACTGTACGGCATATATTGTATGTCATACTTTATACGGCATACACTGTACGCTTACATTATGTTCACGTTACGTAATAAGTAGTGTTGCTTTGGGAATATTAATGAGCGCATAGTCTGTTTAATGTTAGGGATGTGTGAGGCCGCATTTCATGGTTCAGTCTCTTTCCGCTTTCTTCATTTCTAGGACGGATTCGTATTAATGTTCATTATCATTTCTAGGAGATTAACGCGATCATACGGTATGTACCGGCTTGTACAGTGTACAACGGCTTGTACAGTGTACAATGCCTTGTACACTGTACAGCGGCTTGTACACTGTACGATACCTTGAACAGTGTACAGAGGCTTGTACAGTGTACAGAGGCATGTACAGTGTACAGAGACGTGTACAATGTACATCGGCTTGTACAGTGCATAGCGGCTTGTACAGTGTACAATGGCTTGCACATTCTACAACTACACGTACAGTTTACAAAGGCTTGTACAGTGTATGACTGCATGCACAGTGTATGACTACATGAACAGTGTATGACTGCATGTACAGTGTACAGCGGCTTGTACAATGTACTATTACACGTATAACCTACAAATACATGCACAGTGTATAACTGCATATACAGTACATACTATATATTACATGGTGACTCTGGTATAATGTTATATATGCAGTACTTTATAGTGTACAGTGTAACGTGACTAAATTTAAACTTACTTACGTACGATATTGTACATTGAAAATAATGCAATGGGTTTATGGTAAATGTTATATAGTTTACACATTTGGTATTGTATAGAGACATATGTTAGCTTGATTATTCAGTTCCCTGTGTTTGGAACAAGAGCGGATTGGCTTTACTTAAAGGTTAAAGGTCGGCGTAACCTTCGTTTAAGGGACACACTTATAATGAAAGAAAATGTATCTAATATGAATATCCACGTTAATAAATGTTGTATACATACGATGTTTAGCTAACCTAGGAAGGAAACAATTGATAGGTTTTATTGTGTTGTTATATAAACGCCATTTAATATGCAAGGATGAAGTCAATGTAAATACTATTATTATAGTATTGTATATAACTATTTAACAATTATTGTATTGTGTAATCCTAACTCGTAGGAATTACACGTTTCTCTGAATCTACTTTAAATCTGAGTTAATTAAGAAACTCTATTCTAGCATTGGATTTGATATCAACAGTCATTTTACATAGTTCTTGTAAACGTTGAGTAGAACATGTAGATAAATAATAGTATCCAACGAGTACCCACATCGGGATACTTAAACCGTTACTTGCCAGTGAGATTATGATATTAATTTAGCTGTATAATATGAACAATTTCAGGTGATATAACAAATAACCTTATCATGGCGTATATGATTTTGTTTAAATAATTTGTTATTATATGTAATGTTTTTTATCTTATCCTGTTTTACAATGCTGATATATTAACATTCATGACAAAGTATGATAATATCAATTACAATATCTTTGTAATTAAGTTTATAGTAACATGGTATGAAATTCATGCACCCCATAACAAAACCTACTCGGTTAACTAAATATATAACTAAATTAAAAATAATATTTTATTAAAAAAGTTTTAATGTTTTTTAGAAATTAAAAATATAATTGTACTCTACTACGGACATTTTTAAGTTATCCATAAATATCATCTTTAAATTATCCATTAAGTTATCTCCAGAAAAACTCTCCTAACAAAGATGTTTAATTTTTGATCTATCTTGTATTTTCTAATTGACTTATTATTATTATAAAATTCGTTTTTTATACATGGGTAATTATTAAAATATCGAAACAATTGCCATTATATATTGCTGTTTATTAACAATATATGATTTTGAATATGACAATAGAAATATTTAAAAATTAATAGTTTTTGTTTTCCTCGCAATTCATTATATAGGCTATACTTTTAATATATTTTTTTTGACATATTGACTAAAGATATATTTTTATTTAGTTTATTATCCAAACCTTATATATTAATATTATATATATTCTGAATATATTATTACCAATCATTTAAATTTGTAAATGATTTTTAAAAAAAGCTACATTGTGTAGCTACGATGTTATTATATAGAAATTATTTCTATTTTATCAATAATTAGTTTCTATAATTCTTCTAATAAATGATTTAATTAATCGTTTTGGACTTTAAGGGTGATGTTATTATTAAGTATATTTCTCCTTCCTGTATTTTATATTTAATCTTGTAATAATAATACAAATAAGCCTTACAAATTTAGTAAAAAATATTATTTATATGAGATAAATAATACAAATTATATTTCTATGTTAAAATCATTTTAGTTATATATTAATATTATATTTCCTATGTATATATATATATATATATATTTGGTTTAATTTTGGGGTTATTATTGGTTTTGGTGTAGAGTATTCTTTTGTATCCTTAATTAGGTTTGTGTTTTCTAATAGATTTAGAAATATAATATCGTAAATAAAAGAATATATAATAAATATTAAATTGCAAATATAATACATTTTAGAATATAATGCATGTATAGAATTTTATAAAAAATATAATACACATTTTAAATAGACTTTAGTAAATATATAGTACCTGAAATTAGTAAATCTAAAATACCCAACATACTGTATATAGCCGGAATAAAAACAGGTGTTGTATTTATTTTTTCGTTGTTTTATATTTGGTGTTGAGTCTGAATTTCTGAAGAAATCAAATACTAACTAAATATATTACAATAACATCCTGTTCCTAACATATACGTATTTTAGACATTTGGTTAATCGAAAAATGATACAAAATTCTGTTCAATATAATTTTAGTACATTTTAGTAAATTAAATATCACCTACGGGTCCAAGATAGTTCATTAATCTTTGAATATTGATTATAAAAAGTTTATAAATACATTACTTGGGAATTTATTAAAATTCCATAACATAAGTCATATGTAAGACATATATATATATATATATATATATATATATATATAATAAACAAATTGTATATAATTGACATTATCATTACTATATTATTAAGCAAAAATTAAAAACGTAGTTTAAATATATTAAAACTAATATATAAAAATAAACTTAATGCTATTTATTAAACATATCTCCATGCATATTAAATTTATTAAGTTATCAAATAATGAAGACATCTCACACTAATAATTAATTAATTATTATAAATGTCTATATTGAAACCACACTAATCCTCTTATTAATTACGTTATCAATAATTAATAATAACGACATCCCACACAGTAGTTTTAATTAACTGTAGCAATATCATATTATTATAAATGACTAAATTCTCGGAATATGAAATATTCCATAATAAACTAATTAAATGATATATCAAAAAGTATCTATTTACTAGTCATTAATTCTTAAATCAAAAATACCCATCAAATCCATATTTATATAATATATTTATTAATGAATTACATTTTTTTAAAGATATTATCTGATTGTAAAAAATTCTATAAAAATAAATCCTGAATTCATAATTATCAGTAGCCTAAATCTAAACTTAAACCCAAACCCAAACTTAAACCCAACTTCTATATATTGTATCCCAATCGAATTATTATTGAAAATATCTGTATTCATTTCTTATTTCATTAGCATCACGATTTAAAAATAAAAATCATAACTTTTATTTTCTTTATATTATAATATATATATTATATAATTCTAATATTAGACTATTGTTATCAAACAACAATTAATTATATTTTAAATTATTTACATTATAATCATGTATTCTCATATCATTTTAATTTCAGGATACTATTTAAAATTAGATCACTAATATTTATTTGTTTACACAAAGAAGTTATTTATAAATATTCTAACTCTTCAATAATAGTCTCTAAACTTTAATTATGCAACAATAATTTCTATAATATACACAACATAAATTACATTAAATATGTATTTAACCATAAATATTTATACTTTAGGTACAAGGATTTTATGAAGGATTGTCCGGGTGGAATTCTCCGGCAAAAGGTATGCGATTTGTTACACATTTGATTAATTGATTGTATGTATTTATTTGATTAAAACATTTCTTATTTTATTCTTATTATAGTCCACGAAGTGAATACAGTCATGTTTTAGAACAATAATACAGAATGAATATGTTAATGTTAAATATACACCAACAGCCCCTCCCCCACACAAACACACACACACATATATATATATATATATATATATATATATATGTATATATATATATAAATATATATGTATATATATATATATATATATATACATATGTGTTTATATATTTATATATATATATATATAAATATATATGTATATATATATATATATATATATATAAATATATATGTATATATATATATATATATATATATATATATATACATATGTGTTTATATATTTATATATATATGTATATATAAATATATATATATATATATATATATATATATGTATATATATATATATGTATATATATACATATATCTATAAATACCAAACTAATGTGTTAAAGTGAATTTAATACCCTAACATGCATTATATCGTATGAAGGTAAACTTCCTTTATGGAAGAAAACCCCGCTTAAATAGGTTTTAATACATTGCTTGTGTATATAATCAGACGTTTAATTGTCAGTAAATAAAGATAAGTAAACACACACAGAGACACACACTTTGGTAGATCTTGATTGATATAAATTGTGTTGTTTAATGTAATGCATGCGTTTAAACTGTATAAGGCTATGTGTTATATGTACATCTAACCTTATATACATTGTACAATGTACATCCTATATTTACACACTCATACATGTACACAGATATACAAATATCCACACGTACAAACATACGCACAAAATACATACACACAGACATACAAACACGCACATACATACACACACAAACACTAATACGCATACACACACATATATATATATATGAACTTTATATCTTATACTTCGTATAATAGTGTTATTATTTTATAGTATTGCGATCACTTTGTTTAAATAATACGATGGAAATTTGTATTCATAAATATGTATTTATTTATCCAAGTCTGCAATATATTTCACCGAGTTCGTCTTCAGATATTAGTGTTTAGTGTTTAGTGTTTAGTGTTTAGTGTTTAGTATTTAGTGTTTAGTGTTTAGTGTTTAGTGTTTAGTGTTTAGTGTTTAGTGTTTAGTGTTTAGTGTTTAGTGTTTAGTGTTTAGTGTTTAGTGTTTAGTGTTTAGTGTTTAGTGTTTAGTGTTTAGTGTTTAGTGTTTAGTGTTTAGTGTTTAGTGTTTAGTGTTTAGTGTTTAGTGTTTAGTGTTTAGTGTTTAGTGTTTAGTGTTTAGTGTTTAGTGTTTAGTGTTTAGTGTTTAGTGTTTAGTGTTTAGTGTTTAGTGTTTAGTGTTTAGTGTTTAGTGTTTAGTGTTTAGTGTTTAGTGTTTAGTGTTTAGTGTTTAGTGTTTAGTGTTTAGTGTTTAGTGTTTAGTGTTTAGTGTTTAGTGTTTAGTGTTTAGTGTTTAGTGTTTAGTGTTTAGTGTTTAGTGTTTAGTGTTTAGTGTTTAGTGTTTAGTGTTTAGTGTTTAGTGTTTAGTGTTTAGTGTTTAGTGTTTAGTGTTTAGTGTTTAGTGTTTAGTGATTAGTGTTTAGTGTTTAGTGTTTAGTGGTTAGTGGTTAGTGTTTAGTGTTTAGTGATTAGTGATTAGTGTTTAGTGTTTAGTGTTTAGTGTTTAGTGTTTAGTGTTTAGTGTTTAGTGTTTAGTGTTTAGTGATTAGTGTTTAGTGTTTAGTGTTTAGTGTTTAGTGTTTAGTGTTTAGTGTTTAGTGTTTAGTGTTTAGTGTTTAGTGTTTAGTGTTTAGTGTTTAGTGTTTAGTGTTTAGTGTTTAGTGTTTAGTGTTTAGTGTTTAGTGTTTAGTGTTTAGTGTTTAGTGTTTAGTGTTTAGTGTTTAGTGTTTAGTGTTTAGTGTTTAGTGTTTAGTGTTTAGTGTTTAGTGTTTAGTGTTTAGTGTTTAGTGTTTAGTGTTTAGTGTTTAGTGTTTAGTGTTTAGTGTTTAGTGTTTAGCGTTTAGCGTTTAGCGTTTAGCGTTTAGCGTTTAGCGTTTAGTGTTTAGTGTTCAGTGTTCCCATCCGCTATGGCTTCTTTGATTCATGGCCAAGTTAGAATTCGGTTCAAAAAGAAGAGTTAGGGATACCTAAAATAACGAGGGAAGAAACGAAATGAGCCAATATAAAGAAAATCTATTTAAGTCTCTGGATTACTTCTGTTAGATTTTTTACATTTTCCCTTTAGTCTTTTTAATCCCCTAATTTAGTAATTATATTTTTTTAGTACATTTTTACTTATATATTTTACATTTGTGTTATTTTTGTATTGACAGGTTATATTGTATTGACAATATTTTAACATGTAGATTTTTTGGTCATCAATTATCGCCTATTATATATTTTATATATAAATCAGCAAGCATTGTCATCGCTATCTATAAATGATATGCTTTGAAATAACATCTTCATTTAAATTACTATTTAATCATCAATGCTAAACGGTGGAGTACAACATTCCGGGATGTTATTTCTGGAAATTAACCGGAAATAAGTGATGTATAAATTATACATTTTAAGATGAGAATATAAAATGTGACACCAGACGGAAATAGTGACATAAGAATATATATATATATATATATATATATATATATATATATATGTTGTATATTACATTCCGTAAGTACAATATAGTTGTCCGATGATTGACAAATCACAAATTCTCTATCGATTATATTTAGTTTACGACAGAGTGACAATGGCGAATGTGATGACCTTTAAGACAATGCGATGACCTTTAAGAGAACCAGATGGGGAAATGACTGTTCTGAGCACCTATTATAGGTTTTCCGCTAGCAAGTAGACTTTAATTAATATAATATAATGTATATATATATATTATATATATATATATATATATATATATATATATATATATATTATACACGAGGAGATTATGAATATCTAGGTCATAATAACGATAATCCATATTCGTCTATATTAGCTTGCAAAATTTTATTTTATATTATTTTGATAAATAATTTACAAGTTTAATATTTATTTAGCCTATTTCTGGGATTATTGTATAAATATATCAATATTTTAAGTTTACTATAAATACGCTCCTTTAAGTTATGTAATTCGTCTTAATCATGCAATATAGTAGTACATTATTATATACATTGTAATAACTGTGTTAGGACATTTTAATTTAAAGATCATTATTGCGAATATATCATAATATATATGAATATATATATATATATATATATATATATATATATATATATATATATATATGTTATTATATATATATAATATTTTTTAATCATATTATTATAATTAAAAATCACAAATGGTTTCATTTTCTAAATTAAATAACAATTGAATACAGGTATTTCTTTATTCAAATGAAATAACTATACAAAAGTATTAAACAAATATTTACATTTCCAATACCTACACTTAATAAAGAACTTCACTAGAATTTCTTATATAATCACATAATCGCACCCACTTTTCTTATAAATTCAATTAAATCACGTCCTCTTTCCTTACAAAACCTCGTCTAAACCATATCATCTTCCCTTTCTAATCAATGTATCCCCCCACTTATATTTCACTGCAAAAATGTTACTACACCTCCTACAGATTTAGACCACTATTAGAAAACAAACTCGATTATACCAGTGATAATTATACATAATGATATCGAGAATACAGTAACGATGTGCATGGAGCGATTAATTCACTTACACCCGACATTTGACTGTTACGCCCACACGACATTTGACTGTTACGCCCACACGACATTTGACTGTTACGCCCACACGACTAGCCACGTATATCATGTAGGCGTATTTAAATCTCAACACCAGGCGCCACCGTCTCACATTATGGGGAGGAGAGGGATGCGAGTGAGTAGGAACGGGAGTTTAGGATTAGTGGGGGGTGGGGGAAGGGGAAGAGAGTGGCGGAGGAGTGGGAGTTGATCTAATTTAAACGCGATCAGCCGAGTTGACTTTATCAACTTTACAAGGAACTGATGCCGAGACGATGCTATTGTCTCGACCCCTGCCCTTGGTTATACCAACTGTACTCGCCAGGCTACCAGTAATACTTCCGTTTAACCTCCAGGTGGACTATTTATCCCCACAACCACCACCTATATCCACAAAACACTACCTACCGACACCGTAAATATATATGTATATGCATATAAACATGAACGTTTTAAGTATATATATATATATATATATATATATATATATATATATATTCTGTAGTGAGGAAACATATTTGAAAAAACTGTATAATATACAGTTTAAAGTATATATTATATAAATAATAAGTGTACACTACATTATATAGGAATTAGAGAGGTATTTGATTTTCTAGTCTATTTACAGAATACTACTCGGACAGAGTCTAGAAAATGTACCTTATTCTAATTTCATTATGCATTAGAAAACTACTCTATATAATTAACTCCAGCTGACCCTAGAATAAATGCAACGAAGTAGTTAACTGTACTCCAATGTTTTAGATCAATTACTTGAGTACATAATCAAATATTCCGTATTGAATTCACACTTGTATACGAATATATGTTCTACGTCGATATATTGTACATGGAGATATATTTATAACGTAAAGTGTACACTTCACACTGTACTGTACACTTCACACTGTACACTGTTAACTCTACACTGTACACTGTATACTCTACACTGTACTGTACACTTCACACTGTACTGTACACTGTACACTGTACTGTACACTCTACACTGTACTGTACACTATACACTGTACTGTACAATCTACATTGTACCGTACACTCTACACTGTACTGTACACTCTATATTGCACTGTACACTCTACACTGTACTGTACACTATACACTGTACTGTACACTATACACTGTACTGTACACTCTACACTGTACTGTACACTCTACACTGTACTGTACACTATACACTGTACTGTACACTCTACACTGTACTGTACACTCTATGCTGTACTGTACACTATACACTGTACTGTACACTGTACTGTACACTCTACACTGTACTGTACACTATACACTGTACTGTACACTCTACACTGTAATGTACATTCTACACTGTACTGTACACTCTACACTGTACTGTACACTCTACACTGTACTGTACACTATACACTGTACTGTACACTCTACACTGTACTGTACACTCTACGCTGTACTGTACACTCTACACTGTACTGTACACTATGCACTGTACTGTACACTCTACACTGTACTGTACATTCTACACTGTACTGTACACTCTACACTGTACTGTACACTCTACACTGTACTGTACACTATACACTGTACTGTACACTCTACACTGTACTGTACACTCTACGCTGTACTGTACACTATACACTGTACTGTACACTCTACACTGTACTGTACATTCTACACTGTACTATACATTCTACACTGTACTGTACACTCTACACTGTACTGTACACTCTACACTGTAATGTACACTACACTTTACTGTATACTCTACACTGCACTGTAAACTCTACACTGTAATGTACACTACACTTTACTGTACACTCTACACTGTACTGTACACTCTACACTGTAATGTACACTACACTTTACTGTATACTCTACACTGCACTGTAAACTCTACACTGTAATGTACACTACACTTTACTGTATACTATACACTGTACTGTACACTACGCACTACACTGCTGAATAATACACTTTATAACCATACCTTATAGTTTTAATTTCAAAATTATAAAAGCGTTTAGCTCAAAATACTATTTCTATTATTATACCATTATTATATTATTATATTTCTAAAATAGGATTGATTAAAGTACGAATAAAATGCTAATAAAAACAAGCAATATAAAAATACACACCGGAAACTACTCTCACACCCTCGTTTCCGCTATAAACACCTGTATTAATAATCATTGGATATACTATTTAATATTATTAGATGCATTCTGTTGAAAATAGAATAATTGTAATCATTATTCAAGGTAACTGAGTGCTCTAAATGAAAGTATCTTCGTTACATTACTATTAATCCTAAAAGATATGCTCTATAGATATCGATATGATAGTCGACTTATATACCGAAATATAAATTTAATTATTAATTTTTGAACTGTCATGAACTTTTATGACCTAACCGTATAGTATACAGTAAGTGCACGATATGTATAATATATATTTACTTATAATGGTTTAATAAAGTATATACACATATAATTATATATATATATATATATATATACATATACATATATATATATATATATATATATATATATATATATATATATATAGGCATCGATGTTATAAGTACATGGATAATGGGGCTAAGTAGCAGGGGGCGTGTCTTTTTTTCCGATGTGGGCGTATCTTCTAACCTGTTTTGTATTGATCTCGCGTCGCGCTGTTACAATACAGCTAGTTATGGTATGTAGTCTATGAATGGAGAGACTAAGTAGTGGAGTTTAGGCGGAAATAATATAGATAGAGGTGTCAAGGACGCGATAGACTGAGTATGAGGTCTAAGGGAAAGCGAGGTTTTTTATAGTGAGTCTGAGCTACCAGAATATTGGTTAGGGTAGTTTTAACAAGTGCAAGGCTTAGTAGGTCGCATAGAGTATACGTAGGGTTTGGGTTAGATATAGTGTTTCTGTATAAAGGTAAACTATGTAGAGGAGAGGAAACTATGTAGAGAGGAAACTATGTAGAGGAGAGGAATATATGTAGAGGAGATGACATTATGTAGAGGAGAGGAATATATGTAGAGAGGAAACTATGTAGAGGAGAGGACATTATGTAGATGAGAGGACATTATGTAGAGGAGAGGACATTATGTAGAGGAGAGGAAACTATGTAGAGTATAGGACATTATGTAGAAGAGAGGAAACTATGTAGAGGTGAGGACATTATGTAGAGGAGAGGAGATTATGTAAGGAGAGGAGATTATGTAAAGGAGAGAACAATATGTAGAGGAGAGGACATTATGTAGATATGAGAACATTATGTAGAGGTGAGGACATTATGTAGAGGAGAGGAAACTATGTAGAGGTGAGGAAACACTGTAGAGGAGAGGACATTATGTAGAGTAGAGGACATTATGTAGAGGAGAGAAAACTATATAGAGGAGAGGAAACTATGTAGAGGAGAGTATATTATTTAGAGATGAGGACATTATGTAGAGAATAGGACATTATGTAGAGGTGAGAACATTATGTAGAGGTGAGGAAACTATGTAGAGAAGATGACATTATGTAGCGGAGAGGACATTATGTAGAGGAGAGGACATCATGTAGAGGTGAGAACATTGTGTAGAGGTGAGGAAACTATGTAGAGAAGAGGACATTATGTAGAGGAGAGGACATCATGTAGAGGTGAGGACATTATGTAGAGGAGAGGACATTATTTAGAGATGAGGACATTATGTAGAGAATAGGACATTATGTAGAGGTGAGAACATTATGTAGAGGTGAGTAACTATGTAGAGAAGAGGACATTATGTAGAGGAGAGGAAACTATGTAGAGGAGAGGAAATTATGTAGAGAATAGGACATTATGTAGAGGTGAGAATATTATGTATAGGTGAGGAAACTATGTAGAGAAGAGGACATTATGTAGCGGAGAGGACATTATGTAGAGGAGAGGACATCATGTAGAGGTGAGAACATTGTGTAGAGGTGAGGAAACTATGTAGAGAAGAGGACATTATGTAGAGGAGAGGACATCATGTAGAGGTGAGGACATTATGTAGAGGAGAGTACATTATTTAGAAATGAGGACATTATGTAGAGAATAGGACATTATGTAGAGGTGAGAACATTGTGTAGAGGTGAGGAAACTATGTAGAGGAGAGGAAATTATGTAGAGGAGAGGAAACTATGTAGAGGAGAGGAAATTATGTAGAGAATAGGACATTATGTAGAGGTGAGAATATTATGTATAGGTGAGCAAACTATGTAGAGAAGAGGATATTATGTAGAGGAGATGACGTTATGTAGAGGAGAGGACATCATGTAGAGGTGAGAACATTGTGTAGAGGTGAGGAAACTATGTAGAGGAGAGTACATTATGTAGAGATGAGGACATTTTGTAGAGAATAGGACATTATGTAGAGGTGAGAATATTATGTATAGGTGAGCAAACTATGTAGAGAAGAGGACATTATGTAGAGGAGATGACGTTATGTAGAGGAGAGGACGTTATGTAGAGGAGAGGAAACTATGTAGAGGGGAGGAAACTTTGTGGAGGAGAGGACATTATGTAGAGGAGAGGAAACTATGTAGAGGAGAGGACATTTTGTAGAGTAGAGGACATTATGTAGAGGAGAGGAAACTATGTAGAGGAGAGTACATTATGTAGAGATGAGGATATTATGTAGAGAATATGACATTATGTAGAGTTGAGAACATTATGTAGAGGTGAGGAAATTATGTAGAGAAGAGGACATTATGTAGAGGAGGTGACATTATGTAGAGGAGAGGAAACTATGTAGAGGAAAGTACATTATGTAGAGGTGAGTACATTATGTAGATGAGAATACATTATATAGAAGAGAGGACATTATGTAGAGGAGAGGAAACTATGTAGAGGGGAGGACATTATGTAGAGGAGAGGACATTATGTAGAGGAGAGGAAACTATGTAGAGGGGAGGACATTATGTAGAGGAGATGAAACTATGTAGAGGAGAGGACATTATGTAGAGGAGATGACATTATGTAGAGGAGAGGAAACTATGTAGAGGAGAGGAAATATTTGGATATTCCTATTCCACGGTAACAATAGCAATTGTTATTACCATACAATGAACCCTAATATACTACACATGTATGATAAATTATAGTATCGTATATGATATTATAATGCACATTATTTTACGATTTCATAGTATAATGACTCTTTTGGGATATATATGTCTTAGATAAATGTATTACATATAGGATGTATCCATTAATCAAGTAGTGATTGTTACATAACCCGCACTTTATCTTCTGGCAAAGTAATAAATAATGCTGGACCCTCTGCGCATGCGCACTAATTTTATGATATATAATACACTTATACGTACTTCCTTACTTACCACTTACTACCACACCGACTAGTGTATTGAAATGTAGTCGGCCAGAGTAATGATTACGCGAGATATGATAACGAGGCTGTGATTCAATAATTGATTTTCCAGTGGGCAATTCTATATGTGTCAGCTATTTTACTTAAAACACTTTAACTATTGTAATAAGCGTTTGTTTACGATATCGCGATTACGAGATAACTCGACTATTGTGTAAGCTTTCAGTTAATAATTCTATTTAGTTTGTAATATATAATATGTTATATTATATAATGATTTAATACTATTAATGAAGTATATTACAAACGCATGAATTATCATATTTCTAAAAAATACTTTGTACTATATATACTATAAAACTATATATTATAACTATATATTAATACTAACATGCACACAAATTTACTTATTTTTATATAAATATATAATTAAACTCATATTTCTCTGACTTACTCGTATTTTTCCATCACATACAGACTATAAATAATCTACACATTTTCGACATCCTACTGATATATTTAAGCCACATATACATTATTAATACAGCATAACAAAAATACCGTACATTATCAACTAACTATAATATTTAATCTAATGTACTGATATCTAGCTAATAATATACACATTTTACTCACTAACAAATACCTAAATTTCACATAATTCACTTAATAGAATATTTTATTCTTTCGTCCGTAAAATATGAATAGGTTATAATTATGTAGTCAGATGCACAATATACTATTGTATCCCGTGTATATAATTGCTACGATATTGTTATTAATTAATTATTAATATTTTATAATCTCATCCTCTTCCTCGTTTGCATGTATTTAATGTTTCTTTATCTTTATCTCTATTACAATATACTAATTATACACTTCTGATTGGTTAACGTTATATTTGACATTAGTGTACATTTAGTCGGTGTACGTTAACTAATGTATCATATTAAAAATATGGTCCATTAAGATATACCCAGGACAAAATACAGGTAATTTTAGTTTTTTGTTATAATATAAATATTAAATAAGACATATTTGATTCGCCCTAAAAAAAGTTTATATTAATTTTATATAAAATAATTAAATAAGACAGCATTAAATAAGATTTAACCAATAATATAATCGCTACTACTTGTATATTATTTATTGCGAGTAATCTGTAAACCGTTTTCGGGCTCTAACACTAATTATGTAATCGTTTTATATAAACTTTTTCATGGCTTAAAAATATGAATTGTTAACATAAAAGAAATAATGTATTAAATTACCTGGGTCATATACCATATGAGATTTGTATTTATTACAACTCACACAACTACTACTTACACTATATATACTACTACTACTACTTCTACTACTAATGCTAATACTACACTATTACTAATAGTACAACTAATACTACTACTACTACTACTACACCTACTACTACTTCTGCTGCTACTGCTCCTACTACTACTACTACTACTATTACTACTACTACCACTAATACTATTCCTACTACTACTACTTCCTACTAATACTACTTCCTACTAATACTTCCTGTTTACATTTGAATTAAAATCGTTTTTTAATATTCTTTATTTATCCGTGAATTTCTCCTTCATTATTAGTATATTGCATATTATGTATACTCTATTATTAACATTAATAATTTATTATTGTAATTATCCATTTATTATTCATATCAATATATCATTTCATAATGATTTTCAAATTTGTTAAATATTTTTTTAAATAATTATTAATTTTTCAAATTTTAATATTATTCCATCTATTTATATATTAAATTCTTTATTAATTGATATTTTAACAATTTCTTTAAATAACTGGATATATCTTACATATCACTACACATCTTTATTTTAAACCTTATAATTATATTTATTTTATTGTTATATTTTTTATATTATTTATTAAATTTATATTTTTTATATTACAAAGACTATTAATATTTTAATTTTTTAAACAATTTAATTTTTTTTAATCTATAGATATCATGAATTTACATGAATTATATATTATATTGTTTTGTTATCTTATTTATACTGTTGGTCGGCAATACTTTGAAGTAAAGATTTTACACCCCCCAGATAGACTTTATACACTAAATTCACTATCATGTCCTGTAATAACTGTAATGCTAAATTCACATCTTTAAATTCACATCGACTGCAATTATGTAACCTGTTTATGTAACTGCAAGATTCACTACCAATGTTTACATTCTTTCAATAGCCTCCCAGATCAATGTATATCTAGTAATCCTGTCAAAAAACATGTTATATCTATACTAACATCTTCATCATTTGAATATATTTGCACCAAATGTTCATTCTTCAATCTCTCCTATTCATCCGAAATAATCGTTCTCACAACATGAGAATGCGGGGTAGTGTTATTTACCATGCTATAAAGCAGGGTCTCGCACCAAGTAATGTGAAATACACCTTCAACAATAACATTGATAAGTTTGAATTGAGGCATGTCCTAAACTCCAGAATTGACTGGATCAACAATGATCTGCTTATATCTGATTCAGAATTTAACAAATGGTCAGAGTCATATGAGAATTTCAAATTCTCCACAAAAGTAGCCCCACCATCTCCCAACTCAAGCAACTCCTCCTCAACTGCCAATATCGTTTCCCTTCCAACAAATATTATTCCTCCGATTATCACTACCAATCCACAATGTCTACATCAAATTTACTTACCCTTCTCCTGCCCCTCCCATATACCGTTGAACAATCATCTACAAGCATCCCTATCAAATACCTTTTTATTACCACCTCCTCCTTCATCACTGCCCAATAAATCAATCTCTTTTCCTATCAATAGCTCATTATCCCGATGGGATATTGTCCTAAATACACACCACAACCCACACCTTCTAAAATCCACTTACAACCTGATACCTCACTCCATAATAGATTATTGAAATTAGCAACTCTAAACATACAATCTGTAAGAAACAAAACTGATATTATAATTGATCTAATGCATGACCTCAATATAGACATATTATGCATTACAGAAACCTGGTTATCAGACAATGATATTCCCATAATATCCAGTCGTAATACTAAATCATTAAGATGTATCTATATTCCCCGACCTAGACTAAACTACGGAGGTGGAATCGGTATCCTCTATAGGAATTATATAAAATTAATACACAGTAGTGATCTACTTCTTGACCACTCAGAAGCATTTAAATGTTACATTCCATCCAATAAACTCCCTCCTCTTTTCACTTATAACAATATATAGACACCCACATAATTCAACTCAATCTTTCATCGACGAAATTGATAACATTATGTCATCTCTAACCAATCAAACCATACTCCTAGGTGACTTTAATATCCCAATATCCTCCTCCTCTGTATATTCAAAACGATTTCTACATAAGATTGACTCTAATAACTGTTTCCAATATGTAAATTCATCCAATCACAGATCCGGAAATATCCTTGACCTAATAAAAGCACATAGCACACCTTACATTATACTAAATGCATCCGTTATATCTTTAGTTACTGACCATCTTATCATAACATTTAACTTACAGTTTCCCAGATCCAAATGACTTACCTAAATTATTCACTTCAGGAAAATACAAAATATTACCATCACTGACTTTACTAATGACTTCATTTTCCACATTTCAATCTTTGCCAATTATTCAGATATAAACTTTCTTGACTACTAAAAATACTAAATATTCTAGCTCCAATCTTGACAAAAACAATTACCCCTCGACTTAACACTAAATGGTTCAACCATACTCTATCACCAAAAGTCAGCTTCGATATACAGAAAAAAATGGAGAAAGCATAAAATTGAAGAAAACCTCACTAGTTTCAAACAACTCTCTAGTAAATATAGACAACTGATTAAGAAGGCGAAACGCGAAAACTACACCGATACTATAACAGCCGCCGGTAATAATGTCAAAAAACTGTATCAAATATCGATTTCTCTACTCCGACGCACTACTCCCTGCATACTTCCCAACTGTACGGCATCCGCAAACTCAGCCAACTTCGACAACTACTTCAACAAAAAACCTCGACCTAAAACCGTGCTAACAACAACTACTAAAACCACACTCACACATATCCTAAATAATATATTACTCCATCCGACGAAACACTGCTCCATTATTATCTCTCTCGACCTCTCCGCTACTTTCGACACCATAGACCACAAATTACTAATCCGTCGGTTGCAGTGCATCGGAATTACAGGCACTGCACTAGATTGGTTTATATCCTACCTTGACAGTCGCACAAACTCAGTATGCATCGACTCCTATAAAACGAAACCACGTATAATCTCTCACGGAGTTCCTCAGGGCTCTGTTCTCGCTCCAATTCTGTTCAACATATACTTATCGCCTCTACTTGACATATTCGATAGATATCCTGATATCGATTTCCACACATATGCTGATGACATTCAAATATACTGTAATCTACCAGATACCTTCATTAACATATCCATATTAAACTGCTTAGACGAAATTAGTGGTTGGCTTACTTCCAACTCTCTTTCTCTAAATACCAGTAAAACAACTGTACTACTAATTAAAGCCCCTACTACTTCTACAAATATACCTTCAATTCGGATCAATAACCAAATCATTAAATACTCTTCCACTGTTCAAAAAAACCTTGATATCATCTTCGATCAAAAACTATCTTTCTCTCAATACACCTCATACATCAAAATCCATTAATCGTACACTCCACATTATTCGTCTAATTAGAACCTCTATTACCACCAATCTCACCCAAATGCTTGTTACATCCCTAATACTTCCTAGAATCGACTACTGCAATTCTACAATACACACTTCACATACTTCCTCGAAATTCAATAACTCCTTTCACCAAACTTTCACCAATCCGCCGAATTCACACTTTACCGCATCCCGAAATACTCTAGAACTCACATAACTCCATATCTCAAAATATTACACTGGCTACCCATCACACAGTGAATCCAATACAAAATTATACTGTTCACACATCTAACTACACATCACAATAAACCAGACTACTTGACTGACCTACTGACAGACTACAATTCCTCCAGACCTCAACGTACTGCAAACCAATATAAACTACACACACATAACTGCACAAATCTCATAATAAAACAACAGTCTGCCTTCTTTAATGCTGCTCCCAAACTATGGAATAGCCTACCAACTTCGCTTAGATCCTTATCGTCCACTCCTTCCTTTAAACGTAAACTAAAAACATATTTATTCTCCATTGCTTATCAATAATTAAAAATCACGACCCAAAACTCTACATTGAAGTTGATGGAAGTGAATAAACCCAATTGGTTACAAGGTTACTACTACTACTACTACTACTACTACTACTACTACTACTACTACTACTACTACTACTACTACTACTACTACTACTACTACTACTACTACTACTACTACTACTACTACTACTACTACTACTACTACTACTACTACTACTACTACTACTACTACTACTACTACTACTACTACTACTACTACTACTACTACTACTACTACTACTACTACTACTACTACTACTACTACTACTACTACTACTACTACTACTACTACTACTACTACTACTACTACTACTACTACTACTACTACTACTACTACTACTACTACTACTACTACTACTACTACTACTACTACTACTACTACTACTACTACTACTACTACTACTACTACTACTACTACTACTACTACTACTACTACTACTACTACTACTACTACTACTACTACTACTACTACTACTACTACTACTACTACTACTACTACTACTACTACTACTACTACTACTACTACTACTACTACTACTACTACTACTACTACTACTACTACTACTACTACTACTACTACTACTACTACTACTACTACTACTACTACTACTACTACTACTACTACTACTACTACTACTACTACTACTACTACTACTACTACTACTACTACTACTACTACTACTACTACTACTACTACTACTACTACTACTACTACTACTACTACTACTACTACTACTACTACTACTACTACTACTACTACTACTACTACTACTACTACTACTACTACTACTACTACTACTACTACTACTACTACTACTACTACTACTACTACTACTACTACTACTACTACTACTACTACTACTACTACTACTACTACTACTACTACTACTACTACTACTACTACTACTACTACTACTACTACTACTACTACTACTACTACTACTACTACTACTACTACTACTACTACTACTACTACTACTACTACTACTACTACTACTACTACTACTACTACTACTACTACTACTACTACTACTACTACTACTACTACTACTACTACTACTACTACTACTACTACTACTACTACTACTACTACTACTACTACTACTACTACTACTACTACTACTACTACTACTACTACTACTACTACTACTACTACTACTACTACTACTACTACTACTACTACTACTACTACTACTACTACTACTACTACTACTACTACTACTACTACTACTACTACTACTACTACTACTACT